>JAVCKT010010819.1:6269-17642 GCA_032273925.1 Rhynchotus rufescens
GAAAGGACAGACCTTTAAATTGTTCAGCTGAGGTAAACAGCTTTTTTATTTTTTTTTTTTCTTCACTGCTTCCTTGGAAAGATGGAACTTTATATATATTACTAGCATTTCAGCAATATTCTCATTTCCCATTTCTCAATAGCATATTTTATCTACTCAGGGGAAACAATTTTTTTTACAAATTGTAAACACATTATAATTGATTCTTAACAAATTTTCCTTCAGTTTTCAATCAGGTCTGTAGTAACAGTACAACTATAATGCTTTTAAGACATTAACTAGAGAAACACACTGAATTTCAGCATGGGCAAACACTGGATCACTTGAAAGCTTTTTATTCCTTCTATCTGTAGTTACATTCTGGAGAGGCATAGGAGTCTATGCCGGAAGCTGTAGAAGCAATATTTGATTTGTATTTCGATTCTGCATTTTATGTATACTCAAAATATTATCCATATTTTCCATCCATTGGTAACTGAACAGTTTTGTCATTAAGAAGAAATAAATTGATTATTTCCATGAGAAATGGTCTATTCAGTTTATAACACAACATATGCCCCTATGCAGAACTTTGTTTTTTCTTACAAAAAAATCTAAATGAAAGATAGAAAATATCTACAAAATGGGTTTTGATGAAATTAAAAATTAGCTTTACGGGTTCAAGAAGTAACTGAGGCAGATTGGCATTCAATTGGATCTTCAGTATTGCTTAACTGCAGTTCGAGATGTATAAAAAAGATCTTCAAGGGAACTTGTGACTAGAATTTGCGTTCAAGTCAGGGAAAAGTAGGCAATATTTGTAATCCACATTTATCATCTATATACTTCTTAGGTGCCCAATCACCTCTACTAGTCTGTTCTATAGTCTTCTACAAGGATCCTCCTTGTACAAGTGTTCTCCTCCCCTGCTGAGTGGATATTTTCTACAGATTTAGCTATAGAATTCCAAAGGTTTATGTAAGCTCCTCAAGATTATCTTTAAGATCAGAGATATGTTTTCTGTGATTGCCATGGCAGCATGGTGTGTTCTCTTATATTTTTGAGCAGCAGGATCAGATAGAGATAAAAAAAGAGGGCAAAGTCGGGGCAAAGAGGGTTATTTCCTCCTCAGCATGATAATGAAGTGGAACTGTACACATTTGATAAGTTAGAGATAGATCAAAAGAGCTACCTTGAATGCAGACTGAAAGTAAAATAGAAATTTGGAGCTGAGGTTTTGACTTTTGTGGCACTTTATTGTAAAAAGAAATAAATACAGTGAGCTGTAATAGAGGACTTAGTGCAGAAAACATGGACACAAAACAGTAAAAAATAACAGAATAAAAGCTTTAATAAAGAAAGGATAAAAGTTGCAGAAGACAAGCAAGAAGCTGAAGTAGAATTTAAACCATGTCAGCAGATTGTAAAACAGATAACAGAAAGCAAGATAGCAGAAAAAGTCTGACTGTAACAGCTGTTCCGTAGGTATTTTCCTGGCAGATAAATTTGGATCGAACTGTAAGAGACAGGTTGTTCTCAGTTCATTTTGTGATGCGTCTTTCACTCTCTCCCTGCTTTTGGTAAGTTTGCTACATAACCCTCACCCGTGTCCCTTTTCTCCCCTCCCCCCCATTTTGGATGTATGTGAATAAGGAAAGGACAGATGCAGAAAGAACATCATGGTCCAACTTCTTCCTCCCAGTAAAGTAGGAGTGGACCTGTGTCCTATTCCTTCCACCTTATTTTTTTTTTCTAGCGTTCTTTGTTGTGTGACAGTTTCTAAATTGTTTATGCCTCTCATGTCTTTGAAAAGACATGAGTGAATGCACGGAATTTCTATCTAAAAATAAAGATATGATATGGAATTTGCAATGAGGATTCTCTAGATAAACTAGTTCTTACAGGTAAGCTAATTGCTATGCAATTAGATATTTATTTTTTTTGCAATTGTCCTTCTGGTGTGACACTAGAAATGGGAACTTCTTTGATCGTACCAAGTAGGTACATTTAGCATATCTATTTGTGCAAAATTGTAATGAAACACAACATGCTGCCATAGCAATCACAGAAAACATATCTCTGAACTCAAAATAATCTTGTGGAGCTTACACTACTGCTCTCCTGGAGCCACTCTGCCTTGGAGAGTTGGGACAGGCCCTGTCTCTCCTATCTATTTCCATGCAGACATCCTTTGAAAAAATTCTCTTTCCTCATATATCCCATGTCATATATATCTCATATCATGGATGGGGGGGCATCCACAAAGCATTTGTGTGTGATATCTCAGCAGAAGCAGTAGACCTTCAAGAAAAAGGAAAAAAAAAATACATATGAAAAAATTGCTATAGCCTTTGGTGAGTTTGCACAGCATACGGCTAAAGTATATAAGGAAACAAGCTTTCTGGTGGAGCATTTGTGCTGCATTCGCATTAACACAAACAAACAAAAAAACCCAGTCTGTTTATTTTTCCAAACCCAGTTAGTATTAACAGATCAACTACCCACTATTATCTGATGCAATTCTTTGTTCAGCATTTCTGCATGTAGTTCAAAAAAAATAGCTCAGAAGAGGTATGCTTATGCAGGAATGTAATCTTTAGCAACATGATAATTTATAAGCTGCCAAACACCAGAAAATCATGGTAAAGCAAAATATATTAATTCTACATGTTCTACTGCTAATTATAAAACATAGTTTATTTTACTAATTAAATAATGGGAAAGGTCATGAAACTGTTGCTGAAGAAGTCCTGAAGCCTTTCCTATCTCTGTAAAGAACTGACAAAACTCTTCTGTCTGTGCAATGTTGGCTACTTCACTCCCTCCCTCTGCTTGGTTTCTGATACAGCCAAACCTGTTGCAGCAGATATTTAACATTTTTTCAATTAGCTTTCTAAGGAATAATCTGTCATATCCCCTGCTAGGAAGACCTAAGAGCTTTGAATTAGATTTTGTCTAAAATAAATTGTAAAATCACTTAGCGGTGAACCCTTAGATATGAATACTTCTCTGTATTCTTCTATTCATTTCTTCTATGTAACAACAGTAGGAGGTAGCAGTGAAGGCCTAGATTTCAAAAGGTATTTAAAATATGTTTTAAAAATGGTAAACAATAACCTTTAACTTTCATTAAAATTAATAAAGCCATATCTATACTGCTAGTTATGTATGGTTATTTTTACTGTTAATTTGACACCACAGAACCTCATAGTTGTTGGTGCTGAGGAGTATGCTGAACATTTTGTTGAATATTCTATTCAGTATTATGTTGAATGGAAGGTTAGCATGGTTTCCACCCCTCAAGATCCAAATTCCTCTCTGAAGATGCTGAAGGCTGAAAGCATTTTAAAAACTTGTGGATCTTGATCACAGAACAACGTTGCACAGGAAAGGGTAGTATGAAGAGCTAGTCCTAACTTTTTAAGCTATAAGAGATCCAGAGGGGCAGGAGATGCACTTGAAAAGACATAAGAATATTTTTTATGCCTAGCTCATCCACTACCATCAGAAGCACTAAAATGCATTTCTTTGGAGTTAATTCAAAAGGAGAAAAATAGGAAAAAAAGAAGTATTGATTGAACAAAATGTGCAGGATGACTAAAGAAAAAAAATGTTATTTACTGAATATTATTTTGTTGCTGGAATTCAAAGGGAGAAATGAATTTTCGTTTTCCACTAAGTCCTCTCCAGCAGCTAGTAGAGAATCTATCAGACTGAGATAGGAGCAGAATGGAGCTGCATTGTTTTCTGGAACTTGCTCATATAAAGCATACAGAAACCAGATGCTAGAGGAATTATTCCAAATGACTTGTGTTTTTGCCATCACCTCACAAGTCTTTAAAAATCCAGTGGCTCCAATTAAGAGCACAGGAAAAAGCGTGTTTTTCTTTTAAAAGGTGTTTTTGTTTTAAAGGCTGGACCACTGAATGCTTGTGCTTTGTAGACTGGATATTCAAGGGGAGGTAACGATCCCTACAAGTCTTCTGCTTACTGTGCACCATCTGCTCCTCTAGAGCTACCATGTAGTTTAGGGAAAACAAATACAGGAAAATTTTGTCCCTGTGGCTCTGCTCTGTAGGTATCAACTAACAAACATCATTCGCTGATTCCCCCCACCACTCCTCAGGTTATGACTTGTTTTATTGGTAGTTGGTTAAAGTCAAATCTTCTTTGCAATTGCTTCGGAATGAAAACCCACATATTTTCTATATTTCTCTCAATTCTATTTTTAGAACTGTGCAGAAGTGTTCAGTCACCTCACTAAAAAACACACATTTACCCCATAATATGATTATAATAAATCTGTTTAATCATGTCTGACAAACAAAGCTTTTTCTTATGCTAGAAATAAATATCAACCATTATTCTTATTAATGCTAGTCTATTCTGCTAAAAGTTTGAAAAGATTTGTTGATTAAATTCTTTACATTCCCTTGTTTTTTCTGTGCTCAAAACAACCTGAAATTACTTGTGTTCATAGAAGGTTTGCAAATTTCTGTAGGCTTCTATTATACTAATTGTATTAAGCACTCTATTCGTAACTTGTTTGCAGGAAATAGAAAAAAGTGAGAGAAAGGAGAAAGAGCAATAACAACAAAAATCCTCAGACAAAGTGTAAGATTAATGTAAATCTCAGAATTTTTGCATCTGATAAGTTACTGAAATGCCTATTCTGGAATCATTATTTCAATAAAAAAGAGTGGGAGACTTCATTTTGGAATAGCTATTTTGATAAGTTTTCAGTTGAAACTATAAAATAAATCAGCACTTTCTTTGTTAATATGATATTCTTTTAATGACTTTGGGCCAGCCTGGGCTCACTCAGTGTGCCTGACAATGGAACAAAGAGGATTGCAAATTTCTGGTTTCCTGTATATATCTTATTCTTGTTTGTATAAAAAGCTGATGTATTTTTTATTAAATGAAACTAGAAACAAGTGTTACAAAAAAGTATTTCTTTCAATGAGGGAATAAAGTTTAGCTCATCCTCTTTTTGAGTGAATACTGCTATCACTGAGTCAGAGAATCATTGCTTGTTCTTTCGCTCTCTGCTTCCACACTACAGCTTAACGATTTCCGATGGCACTGGTGAGCTGAAAATATGTTTTAATTCTTGTCAGGAACAGAAAGGATTTGGATGTAGGTATACACCTGGCTGTCTAATTCTTATAACTGCTGAGCTGCTAGCTAAAATCACGTCCAAGGCCTTGATCTGAAGAAAACACTTGACCTCTGCTTTTATCAGGAAGAACTTAGGCTGCATCCTTCAGGTTAGGGCTGAGTGTCATAAGTGCTGACTGAATTGTAGTGACTTACAATTTAGATGCCTAGAGAGAAGGATTTACACAAAAATCATCCATTTTTATTAGCCCAGATGTCTATACTGCAACCTCCTTGTGGGATTTGAGCTCTTCTTTTCAATGCAAGCAACAGGAGCTAGTAGGATTATTGGCATTCAGCAATGCATATCGTTTACAGAAAGCAATTAGTTCCTAGGAGGCAAGTGCTGCCGCAATTGCTGTTCTTTCTGCAGGAAGGCAGAACTCTGTCATCATCATAGAACCACTGTTGGACTCCATTTATAGGTCACTGTCTGCACCATAGTAGCAAAACATTTTCCATTGCCTACCTCTCCATTCCCATTTCCTACAGACCCTTGAGTGAGGGACTTTTTTTGAAGTAACTTATTCTTTCCATGACTCGAGTGTGGAAAGTTAGCTCAAGGCTGTGGATTTTGCTTTGGTTCCACCTGTTTCATTCCCTTTCTAAACCTAAACCTAGGTTCCTTTCAGAAATTGCAAGAGTTGGTCTTTCGATTAGTACTAAAACTTGATCCTTAAGTTTCACAAGAGTGAGTTACATACGACAGCAGCAAATATTTCATGAAAACCTTTGAAAGTGAGTTTCTGTGTAATTTCTTTTCCAGTAGTATGTGAGGCACAAACAAACAGATGGTGCTTTGCATGTTTGTTGAGTCTGATAGTAACTGTTACACAGTCTGATGTTAAGATCAGTCAATGAGATTATATTGACACTTGGTAATTCTTTATTTTGATGTGTTAGATGATCATTTAAGACTCTAGAAAATTGGAGGAAAAAAACTACATAGTTCTTTCTTTTTCTTTCTTTTTTTTCCATTCCTTTCACAACTTCAGCTGAGCTGCTTTTGGTTATCATATTATTGTTAAGGAAATCAGTTAGCATTTCATTTTCCTGGAAACTTTTTGTCACTTCAAGCATAATATTTCCTTTTATCCCTGTTTATACTAAGAGGCTTTTGATGTTCAGAAAATTGTGTGTTCCTGCTTCATAATTTGTGAAAGTGAACACACCACTGTCTGCAAGATCCTATCATAAGACTAAAATAAATTTTAAATAAATTTTAAATATTTTTTTTAAATCACATTAGTTTTAACATACATAGGACATTTCAATGTTGTTATCACTATAAGGCAGAGAACTTTTTAAAGAAACATTACTAGAACTTGTTACCTATTCATTATCTATAAGCAAGCTCTCAATTCCAGTCGTAGCCCACGGTAGTATTTCACAAATACAGAACAGAGACTTCCTAAATGTCTACATTCTGCCTGAATATCTTCAGCTATTTCTAAATTAATGGAAGTTTTGAATATGGAAACTTGAAACTTTCTGCTGTATTTTAAAATGTGAAATCAGTGTTATTTCCATATTGGTCTTGCCTGAAACATTTACTGTAACATGTTATTTTCTCTACTAGAAATCAAATGTATTCCATAAAGTATAATGAAGGATTAAAGTGTGTTTATTTTAAAGCCCAAAGAAAATGTTCTATTTGATACTTGGGAATATTATTTTGTATGTATGAATCAGTGTATATACTATGAGTAAACACCATCACTGTCTTTGCCAGAAAATAATCACAAGTTTTTATACAGCACAGCAGTAACTCTTTTCAGGATGCTGTGATTATATACCTCCTGAATACTCATGGAAAAGAAAAAGGGGATTACAGTTTAGATGATAAATAATAACATGCTCACACTAGTATTGCTGAAAATAAATGCCCCTTTTATTTTGAGATATATATTATACAGCTGATATTTATTCATCTGCACAGAATCAGTCAAATACTGTTCTTGCAGTTCTTTTATAACTCAAAAAGTGCTTGCAATAGACGACAAGATATTGTTTTGTTTAAGAATAGTGGAATGAGAAAAAGAGCCAAACAGTGTCACAAACACACAAGCCCACAGATACCAAGTCATCCTCTTATGGGGCAAGATAAATTCCTTCTGTTTTTCGGTAAAGCTGTGTGGATGGAGTGATCATGGAAAATGCTCTTTATTTCTATTGTTTCCTTTTCTCTCAAGAATATTCTTAGATTAATCTTTCATATAAAATAAACAATTTTAAGGGTCTAAGTGTCAAGGGCCTTTAAGATCTAAAGTATTTGTTTATGACTTTTGCATCAAACCATTACATTTCTAGTTTATAGACTCTACTGATTTTTAAGGAGTGATTGTTGACAGAAGGCACACATAAAGAAACACAACTGACATTTCCATTATTATTGACAGACTAGGATGTGCTATCAGTGTGTCATTTGTTCCATTTATATAAATAAAATTAGAGAAAGCTCTATTATTTAGTAATTCTGACTCCAAAAATGCATAAAAAGAGATATCATTTGTCATAAATTCAGCAGACCTAGCCCTAGTTTCATTCTGTGTACCCTCATTCTGGGTAACCTCAAAAGATATCATAAGTGTGACATTCATTGAAATGTTTTTTTACTGGCTATCTCAACAATCTTTCTACTTAAATTGCCCAAACTATGAGTTTTGAGACCAAAAAAGTGAATATTGTACAAGAGTTTTAAAGAGTAATGAGCTATGTGCTGTCAAAGCTTTTCATGCTTGCTCTGTCACAAGTCAAACTGTGCAAATAAATAAATACATATCAAATGCATGATATATTTTGAACTTTTCAAAAGTCAGATACATCTAATTTTTATAGGGCTAAAAATAGCCCCATATAGTGATCATAAGGAAAAAGTACTATCCTACTCTGCATATTGGTGACACACTAAATTAATTGCTTTTGTTACCATTTAAATTGTATGAAAAAAAAATAGGATGGATAGGTATCATTGTACTTAAAGTACAACTCAGGGTGGCCATGTAAGCATGTGGGAATAGTCTTGTTCTGAGAAAAAGGAGAAAATATTTTAATGCCCATAGAACAGCATATGTTCTTTTAATAAGCAGGGGAGATATTTTCTGATCAAACCACCTCTTCTGTCATTTTTACAAGAGATACCACTGTTACAAGCAGTAGAAGCTGAGCCCACATCAGTAACTGTAAAAATACTACAAAAATAACAGGGTCGTGATATGGATTATTATTATCTAGATAATGTCAGTGTAGTAACATTAGATATTGAGAAAGCAAATTGTATATTCGTACCAATTGCCAGGAAAGCTTCTGTATTTCTATGTTCAGTGACAATATGGCTATCTTGTATCTACATATTTTTGCATGTATGTATGTATGTAGAAACAAGATGTCTATTATACAGAAGCATATTTTAACATATAAAAACATATTTCTGACCCCGTTTCAGCTGTGCATTTTAATCGTGATGGGTCCCTGATAGTGTCAAGTAGCTATGATGGACTCTGGTAAGTGGTTATTTCTTGTCTGCTGTAAGGCATGTATTTTCAGAAAAGCCTTTTTCCTTTAAAAATAGAGATTTGTGACATTAAAGTCAAAACAAAGCCTTTAAAACCAATAGTAATGAGTCTTATGTGTGTTTTTCATAGTCGAATCTGGGATACAGCATCAGGCCAGTGCTTGAAAACGCTGATTGGTAAGTAGGAAGATTCCTTGTTTGTGCTACGTTCTGTGGTGTTTAGTTGTAATTTAGATATTCTGCTGTGAACAGTGGCTTCCTTAAGCCCTGTCTTCCTGCCATTCTGCTGTTAGAATATTGTCCTCCTATGTACTGCAAAAGGAGGAACTGTTCTCTTGCATGCCTAGGAACTTGTTTTCTCTTGGAATGCTGTGCAGTATACTTACAGTTTTCTTGGAAGTACCAAGGGACAACAAAACTTAAACTTTGCTCGAGTGAAACAGTCGCATCAGATTATTGCCAGAAGCAATTCTCTGCCAGTGAAAAGATAAAACTGTGCATTTTCTTAACACTACTTTTATTTTCACCATAGATGATGATAACCCGCCCGTGTCTTTTGTGAAATTCTCCCCAAATGGCAAATACATACTAGCTGCAACATTGGACAAGTAGGTATCTAAAGAAAGAAAAGCCCATAGGTTTGAAGCGTTCATGAGTATCACATAAAGGTTTTTTGCTGCTATTTAGCTGTTTCACGTTTTAATAATGACACTCCACAAGAAGTTTGTGTTTGCTGTCAAACTTGTAAAGTGTGCTGAGTGTTACACCTTGCTAACAGCACAGGCAGAACTTTGGTTTTCTAAAGCCTTGGTGCTGCTTAGTGACTACAACACCCATTCATTCCTTCTTGTGTGCCTTTCAGAACCTCAGGAGTTCCCCACATTAATCATAGGATTCTCTTGTATCACTCAAGAGACTGAAAACCTAGTCTGTCAAAGGCAGCAGGATATAAATAGCTTTATGTTTAAGGCATAAAAGCAGTGCAGGTGGGTTGCTTGTGTTGAGAATGATTCACCTGGAGGATTTCCATGCAGCATTAGCTGTTCTGTCATCTCCATTCACAGACATTAATGATGCTGTTGCTTTCAGAGACTTTCCTTTCTTAGGTCATGGGTCTCAGTCCATTGTTGAGCCTCTTGAAACATCCCAGTGCTGGACTAAATTTCCAAAACTGGACCATTTTGGTCTGTATGTGCTTGCAGTAGGATTTGATTTTAGACTCTAAGTGCCTGGTCATTCTCTGTGAAGAAGCTTGCGTGTGTGGGGGGATATTTTAAATGCATTCCTGTGGAGGAGAATAAGAATGGCTTGTCAGTAAAGCTTGATGCTAGGATGTTGTTAAGGCTGCCTTCAAAGTCAGGCTACAGTGACCCAGGGAGGCTTTAGGAGATGCCCTTTTTGTAACCAGAAAGTTGTCACATGGATTTAAAAAAAAATTCATTAACTTAAAGGTTTTTCTTCTGTTTTGTAGCACTCTTAAACTTTGGGACTACAGCAAAGGAAAGGTAAAAACAATCCTGTTTCACTCTGAAGCTTTAACTAAGATTATAGCAGACTGGGCTTTTGTACATGCTTTTTAAATTGTTCAACACTTTATCAATACCATATGAAGAAGTACTTTTGTCTTTAATACAGGAGACTAGGCATGCCTTTGGAGAAAAGTACATGCTTTTGCCAAGCTCTGTGATGCTGAGTAAAGCTGTATATGTGAATAACATCTTATGAACAGTAGATTGATGTTATTCTCTTTCTCTGTGGGAAGTGGCAAATTAAGGCTTTACTTCCTTTTCTCCAGTGACTGTTTAGTGTTTTAGGACAGAGATGACCTCCACATCCCCTAGATACATTGGCAGGGTGGGAAACGGGCAGAAATATTTAATCTACACTACCAAGGGAGTTTGTCCTTAGCAGTGAGAGAACTAATTCCCAGCTGTACTTTACATCTTGTGGCTGTTCTCTTCCAGTGCCTGAAGACCTACACGGGACACAAAAATGAGAAATACTGCATATTTGCAAATTTCTCTGTTACTGGTGGAAAGGTTAGTACTTATTTCAATTGCTTCTAGTAATAAAAACATACTCTTACTACTTCTGTCCATCGGAGATAAGGATAATGCAAATCTTTCCCGATAGTTTGGTTCATAAACATCTCTACCCTTTCATCTAAAAATGGATTTGCCTTGAAAGAAAAGGAATAGTGTTCAGTTAAATAGAAGTGATGGCTACTGTGTGAACTCGCAATGGTAGAATTTTGTAGAGGAACCTAGTTTGGGGACAGAAACTGCCTTTGAAAGTCCTGGTTCAAAGATATATCCTAGTGCTGTGGAAGAAAACACTTTGAAAGTCAGCCTTAAAAAGTTGGAAGTTGTTCTGAAAACAGAAAAATAATGAAAACAGTGTAAAATATTCAGTAATAGTGCTTAGATACATATGAAAAGAAAGATTAAAATAACTTATTTTTTCTCTCTCCCTTTTCAGTGGATTGTATCTGGATCAGAAGACAACCTGGTTTATATTTGGAACCTTCAGACAAAAGAGATTGTACAGAAATTGCAAGGTCATACAGATGTTGTAATCTCAACAGCTTGTCACCCAACAGAAAACAAAACATCATCGCATCAGCGGCACTAGAAAACAACAAAACAGAGCTACTGAATGCTGCCTTTGCTTCTGTGTTTGTCAGGGGCAGCCCTCTAGAATCCCAGGCCCTAGGCACACAT
>JAVCKT010010819.1:17742-40831 GCA_032273925.1 Rhynchotus rufescens
TTGCAAGGTCATACAGGTATGAAAGAGGCTTTTGTGTTTACTATTATTATTAAGACGCTTAGCTTTAGCACTGCTTATTGATATTTAGTGTTCACTGTCACACTCTTTGAATTATTTATTAGCACAAGTTTAATTGAATCCTAGAAGTTCTTCCCTTTTTATATTTTTTTTAGGACCATGCAGTTTTTTTCTGTGAATTTGACACCATCTTACAAAAGAAATTTCTTGGAGTTTGGAGTTGATCAAGATACTTAAATTACTTTTGATACTAGTGACCTTAAATGACTTATTGGTACCTTCTAAAGCTTCAGCTCTTGGAAGGATAAATTCCAGTTTGACGTGTCACTTTGGTGGAGATGCAGTTACATCTGATAGGGACTCCTGTGGTCAACTGTTTGTAAATGTGCCTAAAAAAAAGTGCCTAAAATGTGCCTAAAAAAAGTGGCCTTTTGAGAGCTGTGACTGAATATTCCAAGGGTTTTGCTGTCCAGTAAGCAGGAACTAATACCTAGAGAGTTCTCAGTTTTTGTAATCAAACATTTTTCAAAGATTACTCTCAACTTGAGGAGCCCACTTAGAGCATGCTTTTTGGTAGTGATTGTTTCATGTTCTTGAGAAGCAAAAGCCATCAAATATTTATGAACAATGTATTTATAATTCTACTACAGAGATACAATCCACTGGCTATGCTGTGCTAAGATGTAGCAGCAGTAAGCCCTCATTTTATGAAATCAGATGCCTGCTATGAAGCACCTTATCCTTTCTCTAAATAATGACATTTATGGATCTTTTCTTTTTGTTTAGATGTTGTAATCTCAACAGCTTGTCACCCAACAGAAAACATCATCGCATCAGCGGCACTAGAAAACGACAAAACAATTAAACTGTGGAAGAGTGACTGTTAAACGCTCCAGTATCACTTTAGAGACTGTCAGGAAAAGTTGTTTTTTAAAAAAATACTAAAATCCACATGAGAATAAAAAATCCAGTTTGGCCGGAAAGCTGAAGAATATTTAATAAAAGTGGTTTCTGTTAGCCTTGGCCCAAAGAAAACGTCTTAGCTCTTTGCTAGAACTGGGCCACGTGGTGGAAAAAAAAAAAAGATGCAGTGTCTCCTCCTCTTGCCTAATCTTTTGGCAGACAAATGGATCATTCTGACAACGTGTTAGAAGTGTCAGCCTTCTATTGGACACCCCAAAGATACTGTACTTTTTGGTGGCATTACTTCTGGGCACTGTTGCTGTTTAAGGAAGAGCTGCCAGTCTGCTTTGTAACAGTAAGTTGTCATGAGCCTAGAGATACGTGGATATTTTTTAATGTCTATTTTTTTTATTTTATTTTTTATTTTTCAGAATGTAGGTTCTAGTCTATTGGATGTTTCTGTATTGTTTTAAATAGGAGTGCTGCATCTTTAAAGGTGCTTCATTTTAAACACTCAGCTCAAACTTTGTGACCAAATAAAACCATGCAGTTCCAGATTTTTCCCCTTCCTGCCCTTGACTTGCCTCCTATGGTGAAATCTCTTACCTTCTGTATAGTTGCTTACCTCTTGTTACGTGTGTTTAATAGATCCTGTTCTAGAGCAAAGTTACAGTTCTTCTGTTAACCATTAAAATGATTCCTGCTTGTAGTTGTTCTCAGCATATTTTAATTTTTTTTCTCCTCTGGATTAAAAGGAAGATCACAGAACACTGTACAGTTATTTCCATGTAAAAAGAAAACAAGCCAAACTTTTGTATTTTGAAAATCCATCGTATGAAACTGTATTGATAATGGCATGACTCTGTATCTATTTCGGCATTGGTATTTCTTTCCCCTTTTGTCATACTCATGTGGTATTTACACATCGCAACAAGTACCATATGCCATAATAAAAAGGTGGGATTTTATGTGTATGCTTGTGGTAGGTGTGTACTAATGTGAAGTGTCTGTGCCCCAGGAAGCCTCTTTTAAAACATCTTTAGAAGGAAGTGCTTCTTAAGAAGGAAGGAGAAAGGAGGAGAAATGGAGTGCTACTTACATCTGTTTAGAAGAAGGAAAAGAAGAGCCAGAATTCCAGTCAAAACCTGTTTAAAGAAAGTAAGAAGATTGAACTGAGGCTGTCCTCAGCTGAGGCAACATCAGTACAAGGCCTTCCAGCGACCTTTAGCTAAGGGGAAAGGAATTCTGCTGCTCTGCCTGCCTACAGACCGGGTAGGGTCCTCTCATTCATAGTGCAGGATTCAGCTTTTACTAATTAAGACTTCAGAGAAAGAGTTCAACAATACTGCCTTGTTTTGGTATCGCCCTCAGGCCTTTGCTAGGACCTGAAACTTCATTGTAGTATAAATTTCTCCCGCCATACAGGGGCTTCCCTCCTTTTTCTTTTTTTTCCCTTTAACGAGGACAGCTGCTCATTAATGTTATACCATGAGGTACAGCTTTTTGTTTTTTTTTTTAATAAAAAAAGCAAGAGTTCACACAGGCATGCTAAACCACCTATTACTAATACCAGTCTCCTTGGAGTATTTTTTTTGTTATCACCAGGAAAAGCTCCTATCTCTAGCTGTACTGAATCTCACTCTGGAACTACTTGGACTTTTTAAAATAATTCATGCAGCTTCTCAAGGTCCCTTACCCAGTCCAGTGAAACTCACAAGCTGTAGCTGTGCATCTTTACAAACAGAAGAGTTGATGCTTTATCCCAACAAGGCACTTCCATCTAGATTCAGTTTGCTGCAGCAGACCCTGAACAGATGAGTCTCTGCTCTGCTGGCTGTGTGCTCCTCAAGCTGCACAACCTTGAAGGGAAAGAGCTTTTTAAGTTTTTATTACCGTATATGGGAATAATCATGCTGAGACCTAGAGTTCTGAGCTCCATTTAGTTACAATCCCACTTTGCCTTCCTGCCTGGCACTGGGGCCAGAATTACCTAGTCCATTATCGTGTGCAGTGCACTGAAGCACAGTTTTTATAATGACTGGGCTTGTTTGCCCCTGTGAAATAGCAGAGACATCACTTCTAGCTCTGCTAAGTGCAGCCTGTTAAAACCTGCAGAGGGAAAGAGCTAAGTTGGCATCCAGGCTCTTTAATGAAAGTAGCTGTGACACAAGACACCCTGTTGTCTTCATGGGACTCAGGAGTGGCTTGTCATCGCGACTTGGTGTGAAAAAAAAAGTAATTGTAAGTGGAAAAGGAGCCTTTTAGGGTAAAAGCAGGAGGAACTGCAGCAGTCTGGGTAAGGAGGGAAAGGAAAAAAAAAACATGGTTAGATGCCACTAAGTAGGTGGCAGTGCCTTAACCGTATGCGTGTTGTATAGGCCACGAGGACCTCTTCCATCCTTATCAAGGGGAGTGCTAACCTTCTCTCCTTTCATACAACACGAAATATCCCCGGGCTCCAGAGCCTTTTATAGCTCCGCTCTTCCTTCCATCTTCAGAATAGGGTGACTCTCCTCTTACTTCTTTTTGCATGCCTTTCGGCTAGTGTTACTTATTCTTCTACGTTTATAGTGTTCTATTGAGCACATAGCTATTTTGATCGGAAAAAACTCACGGAATTCAGCTACGAAGGTGCTTTGCGCCGCGCGATTAATATATTCATCGCTCTCATCCAATCAGAGCGCGCTGTCGCGGTTCTTCGCCGCGCCCTCTCACGGGGCGGGAGCAGAGCACGGCCTCCCGCTTTCCCCGCCCTCGGCGAGTCAGCGCGTACCCAATCAGCGGGCGCGCTTAGCGTTACTTAAACGTCTGCAGGATGGGGTGGGGCGCTGCTGCCTCGCTTCCGCCTCGCTATCAATGGCGGCCGGGAGGAGCTTCCCATGGTTGTGAGTTCGAGTCCCGCCTCGGAAGAGAGCGCTCGCTGTATCCTTGGCCTGGGAAAACACTGGGAAGGTTGGAAAGGTGAGTGAGGGGGTCGGGATGAGGAGAACATGGAGAACTGGAGCTGCGTGTATTGCTGCTGTGTAAGGGACACTCATGCAACATTCCCATTTTGCATGGAGACAAGGGGCTGTCCAGGTCCTGGGAGGTCCTGCAGATGCAAGGTGCAAGGAGGCAAATCCCTCCCCTGTTGCATTTTGTCATTGCAATGGCGCTGCAATGCTGGGCCGTGCGCGTGTGCGCCCAGCCGCTCCGCTCGCACAGCGGCTTGTCTGCGGCGGGGACACCAGTGCCGTGCAATAAGTTGTGTCCCCTGTCAGGGATGAGCCCTAAAGCAGGATTTGCAGGCAAAACCGTCTAATCTGCGTGGGCTTTATCCATCTTCCGTGGTATCCCGGAGGTTTAAGTGAGAACGGGAGTGCCTGAGGGATTTGCTAATCACATTTTCCTTGATCAGGGGAGGAATGCTGTTTTCCTACCGGGATCCTGGTGCCCCATGCCTGGGCAGGTGAGAAAATTGCATCAGAGCTGATGACAAGTTAAGGATACGCTGGCTCCAGACGTGGCAGCCTCGAAGAGGCAGGTTAGGGATTCTTTTGTATTTCTATTTCTCTTTTCAAGGCCCTTCCCTTTTACATTCCAAAGGAACAAAACCAAGCGAAACTCGGGCAAACTTCCAAAAGCAGCAGCAAAAAACAGTGCAAGAAGCTGAGCGGAGACGTCGGGGGTTACTGCAGCGCTCTCCAGCCTCTTCCTAAGGGATTGCCTGCCTGGGAGCAGGTGCGGAATCCAGGAGCTGCAGCCGCTGCCAGGACCCTTGGAGCACCAGCTGCGACCTGGTGCGGCACATTGTGCATCCACTGCCTCGCTTGGATGCACTGGGATTTCGGGATCATTGGCTCCGCTTTCCTGGAGCGATGGAGCAGCCGGGCCAGGTGCGGTGCCCGGAGCCGCCGCATCATCGGCAAGGGAAGGGACGACGGCTTCGATTCCCTGCGCGCGGCCTCTCCGATGACTTTATCAAGGGAGTAAAAGTTCCTGCAGCTCGTTGAACCCTATGCTTTATGCGTGCATTTAAATCAATCCTGTATCCTGCATTTCATCCCTTCTCCCTTCTTTGCCTGTTGGGCGTTCGTCATAATCACGTTGTTTTGAGGCAAGCGGGGTTGCCGCGGGTGGCTTAAGTTATTGCTGCTGAAGCACTAACGAGCGGCTCGCTAACGAACCTGCTGGTCATCCCAGTTGGTTTCCCAAGGGCCAAATGCGGTGCAGACCAGGGAGCTGCTCGGAGCATCCTTGCTTCCAAGGACCAAATGGAGTTTTGCCATGGAAGGAGCGACAGGAGATCCCTGGCCATGGGGCTGGTGCCCATGCGTTGGGCTGAGACCTGATCCCTTCCATCTCCCTTGGGAAACAGGGCAGCAAACCTCTCCGCAACGAACCGGAGCGGTGGGATGGGGCGCTCGGAGCTCTTCCCTTATCCATGGGCAGGATGATGCTGATCGGGACAGTGTCCGAGTCCCATCCTGGCTCTGGGTGGCCGGTGCCCAGGGCGCTGCCGGCCAGGCCGACCTAAGCAGCTTATTTTGTCATTTTAATTTTTTAATCTGGCCCGTTTGGGCGCGCGCTCTCATTAGTAAGCATTAGCTCCCTAAGTCCCATTAGCGCCGCTCGGAGCCCCGACGTCGCTCCAGGGGGAGCGCGTGAGGATGGGAAGGTGCTTGGAGGGGGGGGGTCCCATGGGTGACCCAAACAGTGCCCAGGGGCTTCCCCATAGCTGATCCCACGGGCTCGGAGCTGCAGCAGGACCGCGGCCCCTTCCCAAATCCCTGAACCGCCTGGTCCGGAGCGTCCTGCTCCCCTCGGAGCCAGTGCTGCAGCTGGGGGCAGCCCCGCTTCTCTCGCGGATCTAATAGCGGTCGGCTGCTTCTCTTCAATAAAATTATTCCTACCCTCTTTAAATAGTGTCCCCCGGGTCCCTTCGTGAAGATGGAGCCACTTGGAGAGGAAGAAGGGAGGAAAGAAAGAAAGGGAAAAAAAAAACCTGTAAAAAAATCCGTCTCCCCAAACCCCTTCTGCCTAATCCAACTGAATTAGAGGATTTCGAAGTGGATTTAAAACTAAATCTTGATTAGGGAGAATTTCTCTCCAAGAGCTGCTGCGCGGTGGTATTAATGGGAAGCGACCGCGGACAGAGGAAATAGGACAGAAATAACCGAGGGGAGCGCAGAGGCGCGCGCGGGCGAGAGGCAGCGGCGAGGAAGAGGAGGAGAGGAGCCCTGGAGACAGCGGGAATCGGTGCCGGACGCGGGGAAGGATTTGGAGGGAAGAGCCGGGGATCGGGGGGTCCGGCCGCTGCATCCCGCGGGGTCCCCATGCTGGTGGGACGGGCGCCCGGCGGCGCCCCGGCCTTCCTCCCGCTGCTCACCGTGGTCTTCGTCCTGCCGGAGGGTGAGTTGTGCCCAAACCCGCCTCGTGACGCTTGTTCCTGGCCCGGGGGGATTGAAGGGCATTGCAGGGGGCCAGGGAGCCAGGGGCTTTGGGGACGTTGCTGCGTTGCGCCCAGGCGGCAGTGGGTAAAAAACAGGGAAATGGGTGTGATTTTTGTTGTCCTGATTAATAACTGCAGGGATTGCGGTCGCCTTCGGCTCTGCCGAGGGCCCAGGTGAGCAGCCTGCGGAGCCAGCTTGTTCCTTGTGAGAAACTTGGGAAATGGCTCAATTCCCGCTCCGGTTTAGGGGAAGCAATTCCCAGCCGTGGCCACGGAGCTGGGAAGGAGCTGCCCCAAGCGGGTGCGTGGACACAGCTGCGTCCAGGCGGCTCCATTGCCCCTATTCCGGGGATGTTTTTGCCTCTTTCATAGAGGGATAAAAGCAGGAGCACTTTGGGGGGGAAAACAAAGCAGATCCTGCAAATGAAACCACCAGGCATCGCTGCAACGTGGCAGCACCCAGAGGTCTCGGTGCGGTGGGTGCTCGGGGGCACACTGGGGATATTGGGCTCCATCTGCCCCCCGGGGATGCAGGCAGGGCTGTGGGGCAGGATGAGACCCCTCTGATGGGCCCGGGCTGCCCCTTTTCCCTGCCCAGGATGTGTCCCCAGTGTGTCACCCGTGGGCAGGACACCTTGTCCTGCAGCCAGGGCCACTGTGCCCCTGCAGAGCGGAAAGCAAGGAAAAGCCTCTCTTTCCCGAGCTGTTCAGCTCCCATCTCTTGACATCCAGGTTTCTGAAGGGAAAATCATGGAAAAGCAAGGAAACAGCATAGGGTGCTTGGTGCAAGGGGCTCGGTGCTGCAGCGAGTGGCTCCGGGTGCGTCTCCCCCTTCCAGCCCTGCTCCGAGCGCCCTGTCCGGCAGCTCCCGAGTCTCTGCGGTGGCCTCTGTCAGGACAAGATCCTGCATCTTAGCCTCGGAAATGAGCAGAATTAACCCCAATGCTCCATGCAACGCAGCCAAGCTGCCCCCGTGGCATCCCGGGGAAGGTCCAGGAGGGATTTTATTTTATTTTGCCCAAAGGGAAGAACCCAGCGGCGTTCCCTCTGCTTTCCCTCCAGCCTCCGGCCTCCGGTGCTACGGCTGCAACATCATCGCGGGCACGCGGTACGTGGACACGGGCTGCTCCAAGCCCGAGGTCATCACGTGCTCCCATTCCCACCAGGGCTTCCGACACCGCTTCTGCCTTAAGACGGAGAGCGGTGAGTGCCGGCGGGACGGGGAGCGGGACGGGGAGCGGGACGGCCGCTCACGGCACTCTCCCCTTGCCTTGCAGTGGTGCTGGGCGTCCCGCTGACGAGCGGCTGTGCCACCGCGCGCCACTGCCAGCAGCCCGAGCTGCCGGGCGTGCGCATCCACTGCTGCGCCGGCGACCTGTGCAACGGGGCGGCCCGCGGCGCCCGCCCGCTGCTGCTCGCGCCCTTCCTCGCCGCGCTCCTCCTCCTCCTCCTCCTCTGAGCGCTGCCCCCGGGAATGGCGGGGCTCTGCGCGGCCCGTCCGTGCGCCCCGGCAAGGGGGTGGCTGGGCGATGCTCTTCCCACGAGAGGGCATCCGTGGTCCTTGCTGAGCGGCTCGCGCTGAGGCCTTCGTCCACCCCCTCCTCATCCCCAGAGGGCTCCCGGTGGGACCCTTGGAGCCGCTTCCCGGTGGGACCCTGGAGCCGCTTCCCGGTGGGACCCTGGAGCCATCGGGGTCCCTCTTGGTTGTGGTGGGCAGCGGGTCGGGAGCGCTCCGCCTGCATCCCAGCGGGAATGGGGAGCTGCAGCAATGCCCATTCCCAGCGTCGGCTCCCATGGGAAGGCCGGCTATTAAACGCGTGTGTCCTCAGAGCCGGACCGTGCTTTTGTCACCGGGGAGCGTGCGGGGAAACCGGCCCTGCCACAAACCGGGGAGGTGTTTCCATTGCTAACTTTGTTTGGGTTAAAAATAAAAAATAAAAAAAAAGTGGGAAAAAAGAGCAAAGAAAAAAATCGTTCAAATGTCATTTTCTGTGCAAAATATCAACTATTGATGACATTCATATGTGTCAAAAAAAAAGTCAAAACTCTACTAAAAATGTTATTCTAGGAGGAACCCCTTGGGGGGAGCACAAAGCACTGCTGAAGGCCAAAAGGAGAGAAAATAAAAGGGGGAATAATTAAAAAAAAAAAAAAAAAAACACCATGGAAATGAAGGAGAGAGGCAGCATTAGCCCCCTCCCCACCTTTTAAATCTCTTAGTGTTTTGGGGGCAAAGGCGCGGTTTTTGGGCTGTGGCGGGGATGGGCTGGAGCCGCTGGCGCTGCCCCCGCGCTGCCCCCGGCCCCGCTCCACATCCATCTTGCCGCCTGCAAGAGGCCTGGGGCAATTAAGCCTCCCCAAGTGCTCCTGAACTCTTTAACCTCTGCCCCGGGATTGCTCCGCGCGCCCCGGGGCTGCGGATCAGCTCCGCTGCCCTCTCCAAACAGCGCCTGCTACTTAGCCGGCGTTTCGCTCTCCTGCTGGATCCTATTAGCACCCTGAGGTTGGAAATGCTACTTTGGAGTGCTGCGAGGCGGGTGATTTATGCTGCAAAGCAGCAGCAATCCGTCTTTCCCTGTGCACGCTCCGAGGCGGGATGCGCGGCCGGAGCGAACGGCCCTGGCTCGTGCTACAAACCTGGACCCCCTTTTTCCACCAGTGTAAACCCGGGCTCCCCAGACCGACTTGGGACCTCCTGGGGCTTTTCTGCACGGTCCCCAAGCCATCGTTTTCCTCTTTAACCCCTTCCCATTCCCCATATTCCTAAATTTGGGAGCGCCGAGCGCTTGGATGGCTGTGCCTGCGCATGGGGACGTGGCATTGATAATGCAAAAAGCAGCGGAGACGGATGGAGATCCGATGTGAACGGTGCCCAGAGGAGCCTGATTAGCTGTTATCAGACATGACACTAACCGAGAGGCTCCTCGCTGCCTTCGGATCCCCGCAGTGTCAAACTCCATCCTCGGGAGCGCGGGGACACTTTCCGTGGCGTCTTCGAGATGAGCTCCGGAGACTGAAACCGTGTTGGATAAATCCTCTTGGAAAAAAGCCCCCGAATGCGAAGGTGACATTTGCTCTGCCGGCTCCTTCCCGCGCGGCCGCTGCCTCCTGCTCCCGGAGCGGCGCTGCGGGCACCCTTGCTGCCCCGCTTGAAGCCAAAACACCCTTTTTTATCCCCAAATGTGCGTGCACAAACAAGCAGGGATGCTACTGCAGGGCTTTCCTGCAGGAGAAAGCAAAAAACGGCAAAAGCCTCCCCCTAAGCACCCTCTGGAAGTCCTCTGTGCAAGTCCTTTTCCGAGAGCCCGAGGGTGCGAACGCGCTGTGTTTTGGGCTCCTCTGAACATTCCCAGCTTGGAGCGGGGAATAACACGGGTTTGGAGGTGATTCCTGCAATGCACGGGTCTTTCTCCTTGCCAGGGACCCACGTTGAGCGCCCCGTGGCCAGGGCTCCATCCCATTCCCCAATGGGGGTCCCAGGCAGCAGGGGCCACTGCAGGAGTGAGAGCGCCCGGCCTCAGCCCTCCATTCGGGCCGTGCAAGAGAGCAGAGCTACATAAACGCTCCTGAGGCACTGGATATCCCAAGGGACAGGGCCTGAGGTTAATTCGGATCAGCCTCCTCGGTGCCTTCGTCCGTGATCCTGGACGGCATCATCCCGGCACCAGCTTTGCACAGGGCCCTGTGGTCACGGGCAAGGGGGGAATCTCTGATCCCGTTTGCTGGGGACACTGGTCATGGCACCTGAATCCAGGTCCTTGTCCCCAGAGCTGCCCAGGACGTGACTCAGGGTGTCACAGCCCGGTTCTTGCAGCAGGTCGGCTCTCAGAGCTCCTCACCCTTCCCATGCATTTCCCCTTGCATTTCCATACCAAAGGAATAAAGGATTCCGATCACGCTCACCCTGGCAGATGCCAAGGGCTTCCTTAGTATCTTATAACAAACTTCTAGCAGGATAATGCCAAAAACGTGCAGAAATCCATCGGCAACCGGCAGCTAGATGGCAGCCCCAGAGGGAAGGGAGCGCATGGGACACGGAGCCGAGCTCGGCACCCGCCGCTTATCGCGGCCGCGACGGGCTGTGTTCGCCCGGCCACAACGCGGGGTTAACATCCAGTAAGTCCTTGTGCAATTCCTCCTCGAGCAGCCACGAGGACGAACAAACAGCTCTCAAAACGCAGCCGCTCCTGCGGCTCGCTGCTTCCTTCGTGCTCCGGGAATGCGTGTTGTCCATAGCCCTTCATTTCAGGAGCCGGGAGCAGCAAGATTTTGGGCAAAATAACGCGATCCTCCTCCTTGCCTTGTGTGTTCCTCGGAGAGAACACAGGGTCCAAATCTGCAGCTAGTGCAAAGTTTGCTCTTCAGAGCTGAACATTTTTTATTTGTTTCTCCTCTGCTCGCTCGCTGTTTTATCACGGCTCTGCCCCAGCCTGTGAGGCTGTGGGAGCACCGATTTCCAGGGATTTTGGGCTTCTTCCCAAAATGATCAAGGCTCCTGGAAGGAATCCAAGTAGGGTGGCCCAAATGGAGGCAGCCAAGGTGCAAAGACCCATAGGAGTCTGCCCGTGTTCTCCGGGAGCTCGTTGGTTCGTACATGGTCTGGGGACACCTCTGAGAAATGCAAGCAAGTTTGGGGTTGCTAATGAGTGAAAAGGGGAGCTCTTTGCCTCAGAGGCCAAATTCCCCCTTTTTTTTTTTTCCAAGGAAAAAAGCGCCTGGTGGCCCTGGGCTGTAAGAATGGGACATCTGCAGATGGTTGGAGGTCTAGCACGTCCATCTAGGTCCATCCCTTCCTTGGGTGCAATGGACAGAGCCACTCGTGCCCTGTCCTCCCCGTGGCTCAGGCCACCCCAGGATGTCCCCATGTCACCACAGGCAGTACCAGGGACCGCAGGGAACCGGCACCAGGAGCTCTCCGGCACCAGCAGCTTCATGAGCAGCATTTCTTACATCTCCCCTTGGCCAACTTTGCAGCTATTAGCGCATTCTCCACCAGCAACGCTTTCAATTACGCGTTTTTTAAGAAGTCATTAAGGAAAATTCCCCATGAAATTATTTTTATTTCCCGCTTCTCCTCCCCGCCTCCTCGCCCCTCCATCCACTTCCAAACTAATGAGATTAATTGGGAGCTGCAAACATCTTCAGAGCGCCCCAGGCGAAGGCTGCGCTTCTCCCGCCGCTCCCCATGATGCTCCCGGCTGCATTTTGCAGGCGCAGAAAATGCTCGGATTTGGAAACCTCGGATAATTTCCCCCTCCAAAGAAGAAAGGAGAAAGAGCCGAAGAAATCAGGGCTATCAGATCCAGCCATTGGAAATGTCCCTTTTTGCTGGCTGGAGCGGGGTCAGCACTGCGTGGTGCCTCCCCCGGGGAGCTGGAAGCCAGGAAGGATGTTAGGAAAGTTATTCTACTTTCTATCAGCCCCACAGGTAGGAAAAGAAACATAGAATGATGTATATATTATATACACATGTATATAATATGTATATTACATAAAATATATTTAAAACCCAATAACCTACAAACCCATCTGCCAATTGCCCTTTTCCTGACGAGGGTTGTATCCCTGGTGCACGGTTGGATCCGGCCGCCGCGTGCACTTGATCAATAGGACAAATCTCCAGGGTCGCACGTCTGCCGGCCCCAGGGGCTCCTGCGCAGTGATCAAAGCCAATATCCATCTCCAGGGATCCCGAAATGTTGGAAATGTTGCACTTCTTCAGCTGGAATTTCTACCGGGTAAATAAAGGTGCGGGGATGGAGCGGGGGGTTTGTTACTGCTGCTCTATATTGTCTTTCCTGGGCAAAGGAAGAGCCTGAATAAACCCCAGACTTGCTGAATTAGCTGGGATTGTACAGTATTAACAGCATTTGCCAACCCATTCTTGCAATTTCTTTCCCCAAACCCTGTGGTGCTTCAGCTCCCCTGCCCCATCCCAGTTTTCTCCGCTGCTTTGGAGGGAAATTAAGGAAATCACTGCCCATTGGGGTCACACACCCGGAGCTGCGGGGACACGCGGGGCCGGCGAGCGGTGCAGGGCACTGCCAAAAACGTCCCCGACACCCTCCAACAAGCGCGGGGCCTCGGGTTTATTAAAGATACATTCCTGGGATAATAAAAGACGCGTTGTCTGGCGGTGGCGAGGCGGCGGGATGTTATGCTTGGAATGCCCCTCGGCCCTTGTGGAATTAAAGGCCCCACCAGCTGTGGATCAGCCAGAAGCGTTCCCGGATCCGGGCAGACGGGATTGGTGTTTGCTGCTGTCTCCGTGATGTCACCGACCCCGCTTGGATGGGTGCAACCAAGGAAGTGCCGAGACTTCCTTGGATATTTGGGTCCTATAGATTGGAAGGGATATTTGGGTCCTATAGATTGGAAGAGACGGCAGGATGGGGATGAGATTAATTATGGAAGGGAAAATACTCATTGCTGTGTCCATATTCCTTAGAGCATCAGGGCCCCTTTGGCTGAGCCCAGGGCAAAGTAGTGGCGGGACAAGGTCACTCCAGGGATAATTTCAGGAAGGGGACACAAGGATGGATTCGTCCTTCCCATTTCATATGGAGGCAACGGAGATGCAAGTGGCCCCGAACCGTAGGGAGGATGTAGAGGTGCCCATCAGACCTGCAGGGCCAATTAAGCAACCGTGTTCTCAGGATATACATAAAAATAAGCAAAAAAAAAAAAAAAAAGAGAATAAGATTAATCCATAGCAACATCCGGAGACGTCATGGCAACGGCAGCACAACAGCCGGCACGGAGGGGCCAGGAAAAAATTCATGGGGGTTCAGGAAAAATGGGATGTTGCACCCCAGCTCTGTGGGACTCCATGTCCTGCTCAGGACTCCAGTATGGGACGTTGCTCCCCATCCCGGTGGGAAGTTTGTCCCTATTCCGGTGGGAAGCTCATCCCTATCCCGGTGGGAAGTTCGTCCCCATCCCGGTGGGAAGCTCGCAGAGTGCTGCTGCAGCCAAATCACCTGGAATTGCAGAAAACTCAGTTAGAGGCAATTTGGCTTTATCAGGAGCCACGTTAAATGGAGAGCTGTTAAAAGGAGCAGATTTTTCCGTGCTCCGTGAGCCAAAGCAAATACGGCGAGACGCAATTAAGCACTCACCTGCTAAAATAATAATTTTCTTATGAATTGAGCAAGGTAAAGCCCAGGGAAAGACGGAGCCAGTAAAGCAGCAGTGATTCTCTGTGCCCGATGGAAGCGCATGGATAAAGGCTGTAAATAGAGGCTGATTTTGCTTTGGGACCCTTCCCCAGCAAAGGGGAAAAAAAAGTTGGCAGTAAATTTAAACCCGTTTTATTTACCTTGAACTACTCAGCCAAGAATGCACATTATTTAGGGACTGGAATAAAAAGCCATTCACTCTAGTTCAATTGGCCATTTAGTTCAATTTGTGTGTGTTACTGCAGGTAATTACTATGGTAATAATGTACTGTAATCTGTGCTGATTTGGAACTTGTCCTGTTTCCGTATTAATAATAAGTGCCATATATGTACTAATTACCAGTTTGTTACCATGGTTATTTGCGTAGATGCCGTGTTAATGACACCCTGGAAACATAAAGCAATCGCATTTTTGAATTAAATCTTTGTGGCCTCTTTAGTGCTAAAAGCCCAATTCACATAAAATAATGATGAAGAAAATGAGATCATCGCGGCTGCCTCGCCAGCGCGCTGATTAGCCGCACCGCAGAAACACACGATTTTACCATACTGCAAAATTAGAGCCTCCAAAACATTTTCCACGGTTGCTAAGTAACTTCCCGGCGGTGACATCACTTACAGGAATACGCGGTGCCAAATCCGCGTATTTATAGCCCGAGCGGGGACCGGGCGCAGGGGCTGCCGGAGGTGCCAAGGGCTGGCTCCGTGCCGGAGCCCAGGGGTGAATAACCCGGTATCCCGCCCCATTCCCGGCGGATTTACACGCCGCTGCTCCGTGGCAGCAGCCAGCGAAAGCAATTGGAGAAATACATATATATATATACACATATATGCATATGTATTATGATTACTTAAGGCCAGGAGGGACTCTGCTATCCCTCCTGCAGGATGATTCCACGCTCTGCTTTCTCTTCTGCTCTTTGCACCAAATAGGGTTGTCTCTTTTGGGGTATATTTGTTGGAAATGGGTACAGGGTACACCCGGGAAAAAGCTCTGGCGTTCCCAGTGCAGGTGGAAAGGGGGTCAAATCCCATTCCCAGGGTCTGATCCTGCGTCGTGCCCTTTGCAAAGCTCATTTTGAAGCAAAGCCCTGCAGGCTGGACCTCTCTAAGCCGCTCTCCCAGCTCCTCCGTGCAAACCCTGCCCCAAAACGCCCGCTTTTCTCCCCAAGCTGCTCCCTTGCTGTCCAAGTTGTGTCTCTGTTACGCTTGAAAACAGTTCCTTGGCAACAGAAACAGCCCCTTTTCCCCACCACATCAGCAAACAGCAGGTTCTTGCCCTAAAATTAACGTCAATCCGTCAAGACGACGTTCTTGGAGGTGCCGGGAAAGCCAGAGTGGTGCAGCCACGTGCACCTATAGACAGCACAGCAGGTAAATCTATACGTCCCAACCCCACGCAAGGCTGAGGATGTTGCTCGGAGCCCGTCCCCATGTGCTGGAGGGACCGGCACGTCTGGAAAAGCCACTCCATGCTCTTTATTATCCAGTCATTATTTCCCCAAGATAAGCAAAGCGCAAATCAGAGCGGAGCAGAAGCCACTTGGAGCAGGTGAAGGATGGAAAAGGTTTTAATGGTGAAATCGGGGCAAGAAAAGCCAAAAGAGGGAGAGGGAGGGAAGGAAGGAACAAAGGATGGGAGAAAAACCACCACTTGTGGCTGGGGATGAGGACAAACGCTTCCAAAGCCGCATTTTCCACATGAGTCCCGGTCAAAGCTCCCGGTTTGATTATTAATCTCGGAGAGGGCTCCATCCATCACCCCATCCATCCCACCCCCAGGGCCAGTGGAGATGCCTCTGTACGCCCTGCAAAGCTCAGGAAAGCCCTGCGAGCTGCTCGAGGAGGGCAAATGCAAGCAAATAAAGCCATAAATGAGGAAGAGGATGTCACAGGAGGGAGAAAGTTGCTTCCGTGCCCTCCTCGCGGGCACCCGACATGTGATGGATGGGGTGCACGTTTTGCATCCACCCTCCTGTTGCCTCGTTTCCCTCCTTCCCATCCTTCCTTCCTCATGACCCTTCCTTAAAAGGGAGCAAAACCCTTATAGAGAGGAGAAAAATAAAATGTGTTTTTTCCTCTTGAGAAGCAGAGAGCTGCTGACGCAGCGCGGGCAGCGGTCAAGGCTGTCGGCCCCTCTCTGCCGGGGAAAACAGCAGCATCGCGGCTGATTTCCTGCAAGCAATTAAATAAATAACAAATAAACAAGCCCTTAAGTCTCTTCACTGGTGCCTGCGGCCCACAGCTCCAGCAGGACTTTCCCAGGATGTCGAGGTTGGGAAATGAGCCCAGCTCCCAACGCGGGGAGGTTTTTGGGAGCAGCACAGTAAATCGGGACAAGGACCACGGGAACTGCCGTGCAATGAGCCAAATTCCCCCAAAACTCAGGGGAAAATAATCAAAGGGAGATGGGGCTTTGCCCAGCTCTTTGCAGCAGCCAGCACAGATGGATTTGCTTTGGCGTTTAAGGGTGATGGATGTGCCAGGTGCTATTCATTAGAAATGATTTGTTGGCCCCACCGCCGCTCGCCGGCCCATTAGGACACATTTACTTCGCAGGTTAGTAATGATGGGCATGCTTAATAGTTCCTAAGTATCAGAGGGCATTAAAAAGCCCGGGAAGGAAAAAGCTATTGATATTTACAGCTTCAATTTGCTCCATGAGGAGGAAGAGGAGGAGGAGGAGTGTGGCCAGTGTGTCCACGAGGGTTGATCCTGGCTCCCCTTTGCTGGTGGAACCAGCCTTTGGAGCAAGGAAACAGGGAGTGAGGGTGAGGTCCTGCTAACAACCAGCCGCCCATAGGTGGCTATTTCCTAAAATCCAGCCTTTTCATGGAAATGAACTCACCAGCCAGGCTATGGAGTGCTGCAAGGTCACAGGGCTGCATAGTCTCGGCTTAATACGATGCTGTTAGAGCTGGGTGATAACGTCGCCACGCAGCAGGTTCAGCAGCGCAAGATCAAGCACCGGGCACGGCTGCAATTTCCTCCTGTCCTCCCGCTCGGATCTTATCGGGACCTGACGGATCCGCCTTTGGAAAGGCGGCTGCAGAGCATTAAGCATCGCCGAGGGCTCTGGGCCCCACAGCCTGGAGATGCCTCTGGGATGGGAACCAACTGCAGGTCTGAACTTGGTCTCATTTCCGAGAAAATACCAGGAGAGCGTTGCCAAATTCCCGCTTTTCCGGAGGTTGCCCTGGCTCGCTGTGGTGGAAGGGGATAGAAGCAGGATGGGGTAGGAAGGGAACTGGCTGGTGGATTTAAATAAGCCACGCAGGGACCTGCTGTCTCCTGGGCACCGGGATAAAGTCATTTAAGTGCATCCAGGTGGGAGGCTTCCATGGTGGGAATAAAACATGGGAAGGAAGGTTGGGTTTTGGGCATACTGGGCCAGCTGGGAAAGAAGGAGCCCTTGCACTGCCCTGATGGGAATGGTTTCCAGAGCAAAGGAAGGGGCTGCCCACAGATACGGAGGGCAAAGGCAAACACTGCTCTGCCCTCGCTTCCCATTCCAAAGGGCTGAAAAGATAATTAGTTAATTGAGCAACGGGAGCCGTCTCCCCACAGCGCCCATTAGCTGCTCCGTAACATTGACAGGGAACACCCGGACGCACTCCGGGGTATCGATCCCGCTTCCCGGGCACGGGGCCGGCTCACGGGGCAGCCCCGGCTGCTTCCTAGTGAAAATAGATGTTCGGGATCAATCCCTGTGCCCGAGAGCAGTGCAGGGGCCTTCTCTGGAGTTACTCCAATGAAATACAACTAATTACATTTGTATTTTGCTTTTCTTTCAATATTGTGTTAGCTTAATTGCTAATTAAGGGGACGGCACGTAAGGGATAGGATTTGTTCCCTGCCCCTAATTCGGGGACAGACCTGTTCAGGTCTCCTAATGGTCCGAGTGGTCTCGGGAAGGAGGGAATGTCTCATCCAAGGCCAGGGCTGGATCCAGGGCAGGATCCTAGGGATGTCCTAGGAATGATGCATGGGGAGCTCCTTTGACCAAACTTCCAGCAAAATTCCAGGCAAAATTTGGCCAAGCAGCCAGAAGACGAATTGAAATCTAGAAGGAAACCAGACTGTCCTTCCCAACATCCATAATCTATTACCCTCCTGGTTTCTCTTCTACTCACAGGTTAAACTGATTGCAGATTCATTTTGGCTTAGTTCTCTTCCTTCCTTTAAGTGTTCGGAATTGCAATAATCAAGGATAATATCGAAGCCAAAGTTTTAAGCAATAAACATATAAACAGAATGATGGGAAGCAGAATGCTCGTGTCTCGCAACAGCGAAAATTGTTCCGTTTTATTTTGCTGTAGCAGATGTTAAGTTTCCAATAATAAAATAAAATAAAAAATCTAAGGGAGACATTTAGCAAAGTATAGCTTTACGCTCCAGAGTTATCACTCCAATTTCAACTGGGACCATAAAGTTTTATGGGCTATTAAATTGTCCTAAACCTCCTTTAACGCACCAGCTCTAACGCTGGAGATTAACCATTTAGAAAGAGGAGGTTACCTTCACCGAGATCAGGCTGTTTCCCCTTAATCGTGTGCAGTCAATACTGCTTTTACGCGGCGGGGATGCGATGCCTTCCCGGTTGTTCCTGGAACTGGTGTTCCGTGGAGCTGGGGATCTATGAGGATACTTGTGATTTCTTCTTTTTTCCTCCTCCTTCTCGTTGTTTTGGGTGACAAATTGGCCTTTTGGTTTGGTCCACTTGTCCCTCGCAAACTCTGCCCCATCACGTCCCCAGTGCAGAGGGACCAGCCCCAGCACTGGGCTCTGCTTGGAGCAATTATCCCAAGGGGCTGCTTCCCTGGGAAGCAGAGGGGACCCCCTGCCCCATTTCTGGCTGCGAGGGCTCTACTGCAGCCCAGGGTGTCTCAGAGCCCTCCAGGCTGCCAGATGCCTCCTCCCAAATCCCCCATTCCCATTTCCCCTCCCATAAGCTCCCTTGGACTTGAGCATGGAGCTCGGGTGGCTCACGGACACCTTTTCCTTGTCCTTTTTGCTTAAGGAGATGCACCCCGATGCACCAGCAGAAGCCACATCCAGAAGGACCACGTCACGCAGCAGGTCTGCGGCTTCAGGAAGGCTCCAGGGAAACCTATCTGTGCCCGTGCAGCCATCTCCCCTATCTATATCATGCAGAAACACGCTGTAAAAACGCCAGCGTGGAGGTGCGGGGGGCAGCCCGGCCGCGGCTGACTCGGAGCCCGTGCAGCCGTATCTGCCGGCGCAGCTCCGAGCGATGGAGCAACTTCGGGGACTGAGTCAGAGAGATTTCCCAACACCTCTGCCCCGCTCCAGATAGCGAACACGGGCTCGGGAGGACAAAAAAAAGCCTTGTTTGGAGCTCACACCTGCTGCGTTGGCCCCAGAGCCTCTCTTTTGGGTTCAAAACGCCTCCCGTGCCGGTGCGCCGGCCTCGCCGGAGGGTCCCTTGGGCAGCAGCGGGAATAAGAGCCCCCCGGGATGCGCTTTGTAGCTCCGCGTTAAGAGCAAAAGGGCTGAAAATAAATGCACAGCCCCATTCAACCCCGGGCAGCAGCGGCATTTCCAGGCCATTCATCTGCCCCTTTCAGCCCCTTTGCTTCCCCTTTTAATGTATGTAGATGGAGAATGCAAATACCAGCGTGAGAAAAGCGACCTTTCGGCTGAATGTCACCCGGGGCGGCGGCACGGGGAGTGTTTGCTCTCTGTCGGCAGCTTGAGCCTCCCCGGTTATTTATACGCAGCGTCAAAAGGCTCGAAAAAAAATGGGTTTGACCTTGGTGGGTCTGGTTGGATGGGGTGCCCGTCCTGCCCTGCATCCCGTGCTGGTATTTGCAGGTAGATACCCCGAATGTGCACCTAGGGCTGGTAGGGCCACTGTGGAGAACGGAGTCTTTTGAGCTCTGTTTCTAGCAGGGTGTTTAATCTCGGGAGCCTAAAATACATAGTACTGAGTCTCAAAGCCTTAAGGGATCTTGTTTGCTCTGAGAACTTCTAGTTAATGAAGTTAATAGGGAAAGTCTCCTCGAGCAGCCCCCGTTGGGCATGCTGAACCCAGCCTGACTCTGGAGCAAAGGGAGTTTTTGCATGGAAATTAAAGGTGAACTCTGGCTTGAGTGACACTGCTGAGGACATTGGGTGTCCTGGTCCTCCCAAAAGCACCTCCTCAGCCTCATCTCCTAAGGATGCTACGGATGGCTGGGATGGAGCGCTCGTGCGCTTCTCTCCCACACGGAATTCTTGCTGCTCAAGGAAGTTTTCAAACCAAGTCACTTGCAAACATCCCTGCAGCGGGTGGTGCAAGTGGAGGAGCTGCAGGGACCCAGTCCGGACGGGAGCTCCGGCACCTCCGATCCTTTCTCGCCTCCTTCCCTGGCCGCATTTGGCCCGGGGGAGCCGGGACAGACGTGGCCAAGCTCCGGGACTATCGCCAGGCTCTACGGATGCTGTCGGAAAGGGCTGGAGCAGCAGCCGAGGCGCCTCTCCCTGCTCCACTCCCCCTTCCCCTCCCTCTCCCTCCGCCGCCGGCTCTGCTATCCCTGCAAGATGAATTAATCCCGGCGAGCGGCTCCGGGCGCCGTTGGCTGCCGGGTGCCGGGGGCTCGGCGGCCGCCGGCGCCTCCCGGCCGGCTCTTTCCCGGGGCGGCGGCGATGGCAGCGGCCTCATTCGCTGGCTCCCGGCACCCGCATCCCGCCGAGCTGCAGCTCTGGCTCCCGCTTTAGTTGTTCTCAGCTCCGGGCCCTGGCAAAATCCCGCTCAGTTTGGAGCTCTCGCCGTGCGCCGGCTGCAGCTCTGCGCGGGGCACGGAGGGTTTTCTTGCTCTTCCACTGTCTCGAGACAGAGAAGGTGCAGGGTCCTGATCCGTATCAAGCGCCCAGGAGTCACAGCAGGGACCCATGGGGGTCCTCGGATGCAGAAGCTCCTGTTTTCTTCTCTTTAATCTTATTCCCCATGTAGCGGATGGAAACACAGGGTGGAAGCAGTGATGTTTGGATGGGCTGCAGCGGGATTTGGAGCCTCTGCTTCCAACTCGGCGGAGTTTGGCAGTTCGGACTCAAATCCCCACAAGCCTTGACGTTCCTGCCTCCTGCAATCTGCCCGCGGTGCCCAGGCGGGCAGAGGGCAGCGCTGGCCACCTCACCCTTGTAAAGGCGCAGGGAGCCTCTTTCCAAGTGGGGTTTTTGGGAGAGGGCCAAGGGGGCTGTGCAATACACCCGGGAGCCAGACCCAGCGCTGCTCTGGCATCGAAAACCACCATCCTGCACCAGCTCCCGTGGCTGCAGCCAGCACGGCGGATGATGCCCTGTGTTTGCAGCAGCAGGATGCCATTCCAAGAAGCTCTGCCGGCAAATTCCCCCTGCTTGCGAGGCCGGGGCTGGAGGATGCTTTAATGCACTTGTCTCGCACAGAGCACTTGATGCTTCCCCTGCATGCGGGTGAGCGATGGAGGGAGAAGAATAGCGGGGAATGTGCGAGGGCAGCGGCGAGCGCTGCCCGGCCCCTCGAGTGGCCGCGCGCAGCCTTTCCGCAGCTGCACTCCTCTTTTGCAATCCCGGCATCTTGTTTCTGGGTAATTTATATTGACAGGGTCTTTCAAAACACTTTAGGCTTGTTTACAGCGTTGAGCAAGAACATTTTGTCTCCCCGTCCTCCAGGAAGCTCCGGCCGCGGCCCTTTCCCGGCGCCGCCGGAGCCGCCCCCTCGCTCGACGCCCCGGCATGTCCACAAACCGGCCCGGCCGGGACAGAACCTGCAGGTCGACTCGTTGCAGCTCCCTTGCTAATTGCTAATTAGCTTTTCCAATCGGGGAGCTGGCGGGAGAAGGGCCTTTCCAATGGGAGCGCGTTTGGGTGTCAGCGACTTTGCATGCGGAGCGTGTTGGGAGTCACCACGACCAAAATAGGATGTGAAATGGGGCTCTTGGGCTCAGGTTTGGGATGGGATGCTCCGAGATGGGATGTGCCCCATGCCAGCGCTCAGGATGCTCTTGCTGCTGCTCCCTTGTGGTTAGCATCCCAGAGGAGGGTCGGGACAAGGGAGGTTCCTCCAGGAGCTGGAGATGAAGCTTTGCCCTCCTGCCCCCATTCCTATCTCCTTGGAGAACATACCCTGGTTTGGGGACGCATGTGAGAAGCCTCTGTAGCCAGCAGTAACTGCAGAGGCCAGTGTCGAAAGCCCTGCTGTAAGCATCTGTGTCTCAACCATCTCTTAACCCCAGGCACTTAGGCTGGTTTTAGTCCTGGAGCTTCCATATCTATCACCCACAGCTTTATTTTTGGGGTGATTTGCTCTTGTACACATGCTTATTGCTCCCATGGCTTCAGCGGGCTGCAGCCTCAGCCCCATCCTTGGGTGAGGAGCACCACACCTAAGTGACTTTTGGGTGGAAAAATGTTCTTTCCTAGCATGGGAATTCGTGGGGAACTGGGAGCGAGGTTGGACCCCATTCTGCACCGGGGGTGCTGGCGTGGATGGGATGCAGGCGGGACGTGGCTGTCCCTGCTCCAGCAGCAGTGTCCGGGCGGGAGGACGTTGCACAAGAGGAGCCATCCCGAGGGTCCTCGGGAGGAATTAGTGCTGGGGGAGCAAATTCCTTTGGCTGCTTGAGGCCGGGGCTGGAGGCGCTGGAATGCCAGGGAGATAACGGATGGGGGACACGAGGGCGGCCGCTTAAAGGGGCTGCGGATGCAAAGGGAAACCCTGCAGCGTGTGGCCAGGGGACACGCTGGGTCCCGCTCCCGGGAGTGGAACCGGGAAGGGAGATGCAGCCGGGGATCTTCCTCATGCACCAACCTCAGGGCTGGGACATAAAACTCGTAGCTTTAAGCTGCTTCTGCAGCCTGCTTTTGGGCAGCGTGCAGGGACGTGTCCAGAGAGCCGCTTCCCGCAGCGCCCACACGCTCCTCTCCATCCTTCATAGTCCCAGACTAGAGCCAGCCTTGGACACGTCCTGAACCTTCTCTCCTTCCTCCATGGCTAGTTCCCTGCCCAGTCCCTCCCAACGGGACACGTTGTCACCATCCCCAACCATCACACGCAGGCAGAGCCGCTCCAGGCTCCCCAGGGCTCCCCCTGATTGCACGAGCCCAGGATCTGTCCCACTGCGGGCACAATTAGCCCCTCATTAGAGTCACCTGCAATCACTCAGCGCTGGGAGGGCGAAATACAAGCAGATGCCAAATCAGCACCTGGGACAAATTATTTTACAAGTGAGTTATAATTGGTGTGAGGCAGGGGGAGGTCCTGGGCTCTGCTGCAGCTTGGGCTGATGTTGTCTGCTCCTGGGTCTGCTCCACGTCCATCCTTGTGCTGAGTCTGTGTGATGACATCTTCAAGCACCTCTGAGGGCAGCTTGTTTGGGCAGCCTCTCTGCAGGATTTTGCCCTGTCCTTCACTTGTCCACCCATCCCTGGTAAGGATTTTTTGTTTGTTTTTGAAAAGCAACTAGGAATGTTTTTCAGATAACTTGCTCTGCTGGAAGAACGTTTGGGCATTGGCCTGGACCCCTGAGCTGTGAAACCACCCCAGGATGAGCCCTGGGTCTCTAATAATGTTGCTCAA
>JAVCKT010010820.1:0-11796 GCA_032273925.1 Rhynchotus rufescens
TACATTAAGTTAAATGATTTTGATTCTGATTAATCAGCACAGCAAGAGAAACTTTTTTTTAGCATAAAACATCAGTTTGTCCTGTGACTGAATTACTTTTTCTAGAGAATCATCATTAGCAAGTCAGTTGATTCACAGAAATTTTATATGTGTGTGATCTCAGCCCATAGCTAAGAGATTCGATTTTGATAATCCCAGGACATCAATGGATGGAAAAGGAGTTGGCTGATACTGGTTAAATGTGACTGGTTAAATGTGCGATGGTGCCTTGGGCCTGGCCCGCTGTTTGCTGGGCCTTGCTGCATGTTTGCTCTTTGGCTTTGCTTCTTGGACAAAGCTGCTCACACTGCAGCAGGGTGAGCAGGAGCAGCTTGGTGCCCGTGCCAGGACTGCTTTTGTTCCCTATATATTAGCATAGGCACATTTTTCTTGAAGGTTTAGGCTAAGATACCATGATGTTAGCAGAGGAGCTGGTGTGTGGGGAGCCTAGCAAGATCTCTTCTGCTGATGCTGCTGTGGGAGGGGGTATCTCCAGCACCCCTGGGGCAAGCAGACGAGTGTGCCAGGATCTTAGAGCAGATGCTTAAATTTTGTTAGACCTCCTCTTCCAAAGACCTCAGCCCTGAGGAACATTCTGAATGCCAAGCAGCAAAAGCCCCTAAAAGCTCAATGGGACTACCTGAAAGGTAAAATGCATGCTGCATCTTAGTAAATAAACTTGTTTTCCTTTGTGTTTGTGCTATGCCTTTGCGCATAGGCTTATCTTGCAAAACACATTCATTGCTCTTGTTGCTCCCCTCCAGTGTCCTCAGTGAGCTGAGATATACAAGTCTCTCTCGCAGCCTGTTTGTGGTAGGAAACTAAATTGTGCCTTCTCTATGCCTTATGCACTTGTACATACAGAACTGAAGGGATATTAACTGTTCTCATATGGTTGTATTTTTAGTTCTCCAAAATGGCAGAAGTTTTTTGCATAAACTCGAAGAAAAGTTTGGCTCTTAAGCCTGGACTAAATTTTGGCAGGTTGACTATTCTTCAGAAATATAACTCTGGAAAAATTATAAGCTGGAATTTTTTTCTTTTTTTCAACCTAAGCACATTTCCATCTTCCTACATCTGTTTTAACATGCACTGACTATGATACTTGGGACCAAGTTGGGCATATTTCAGAGTTGATTTACATGGACACATAGACTAGGATGTAGCAGAAAAATACTTATGCCCCCTAGTTTGTTTTTAATGGGCACCTTTTGTGAACAGAGCAATTATTTTGAAAAAGCAGGTCAACAAAATAGGTTCCTGCAGAAAATGTCTCCTTGCACTCGCACACGCAAGCTCTTCCATGGTAGCAGTGTCAGGTAATTTCTAAGGGTTACTAGGTCCATATTCACTCAAATAGCACTGTCAAAATTGGTATAAGTTTTATGTGGGCAAGGTAAGATTGATTTTAATGAATACTGTTATTTTGGTGATTTCTCCTCCTTTCAGCTCTTTTCTTAATAATTTTCTGCCTTAAATACAGAAAACTTATTTTGCTCCTTCACCACCTAGTTATCACTAGCAACAATTAGTACTGCAGTGATTAGTGTGGCCAAGTCTTCGAGAAAGCCGCATTACCCCATGATTACCCTTGTGCTGATACTAATTTTAGCAACATGTTCCTGAGTAAAACTTAGGATCATCCATTTTCTAATGGAAGAACAACCTTGTAAACAGTGCTGCTTTAAAAACACGTTCAATACTGCATCACGTGCTCCTTTCCTTGCCTTGTAGGTGATAGAAGACAACACGGGCGTTCGGAGGGTGGTGGTTACTCCCCAGTCTCCGGAGTGTTACCCTCCCAGTTACCCTTCGGCCATCTCTCCAACCCACCACTTACCTCCGTACCTGGCGCATCACCCCCATTTTATTCACAACTCCCACACGGCTTTCTATCCTCCTGTCACTGGACCTGGGGACATGCCACCGCAGTTCTTCCCACAGCATCATCTGCCCCCGACAATATATGGAGAACAAGGTGAGCAGAAAGCAAGTGCAGCTGCAACACGTGTATTTGTGCAGTTTTAAGGGCTCGTGAAACCAAGAATGACAGGTGAATTGGAGAACTGGTGAAAGGGCTTTTCCCATGTGAATGGAGTGTCCTGCTTTATTTCCTGGAGCACACAAGTGTTGTGGAGTGCCAACATCCAGCATGCAAGAAATCAAGACATTGGTCTAGGTTGTGGATGCAAAAGCAATTTTGATTTTCAAGTATAAAGGGAAAACTTTTCTCCTGCCGTGTTCCAAACCAGAGATGTGAGTCATGCACATCGTTCTTGCTGCATCATGGTGCAGCATTGTACAGAAAACAAAATTGGTCAGTCCTGGCTTGGAAACGCAGATGAGAAAGGGCTTGGAAGGAGGGCTAGATCTGAACAAGTCTCACCAGTCATTTCCAGTGGGAGATACTGAATACCAGCTTCCTGTTGGCAAAAATGTGCTTTTTGCCCCATAGCTGTTTGTAGCTGTGGTGATTTTCTAAGAAATAACAGGCGTTTTCAGTGTGTTATTTTGGATAAATTGTGCAGTAAGTCATTGAAAAGCACTGTCTGCAACCCAAGGGTAGCATGGCAACCCTAATCAGACCGTAAGTAAATAATTGCAGTAAAAGGAGTGAAAGCAGCATATTTCTGTCTAACTGCATTGCTGTGGCTGCTTCGCCCTTGAGATAAGTCCTGGTGTATTCTGAGAGAGGGCGTTAACCAAAGAAATAATCAGCAAGATTGCAGGAGGTGTTTAATGTGGAAATCAGTTCAGGATTCGTGTTTTACTGCCAAATTGTGAAGCTTCCCAGAATTAATATCTTTTCTAAAGAACTGAAGCTAAATCACCAGATGTGAGGTTTTGCTTTTTTTTCCTAGAGTGGGGAGAGAAGAGGCAGAAGAAGAAAGATATCTATTCATGCTACCCTTTCAGTTTTCTGTTGGCCACCAGACTTTGTTTGCTAATGAAGAATGGACCCTTGTCACTAATATTTAACTTGAATATATTGATAGGAGGCAGGAGTGGAAAGGAAGCAGAGAAGAATCTATGCAGTCTGTTTTAGTGGTAATTTTACTAACCTGCACCACATCCAAAAATAAATAATAAAAAAAAAAAAAAGACGGAAATTGCCGATTAATGTTGAGCCTACTTGAACATGAAGAAAACAGAGTTCAATCCTTCATCAGGAAAATGCTGGGCAGGATAAAAGTCCTTTAGGAGGAGACTAATCGTACTGAAACTTTATAAATTACTGGGAAACTGCCAACACTGCTAGTTTATGTAAAAATATATTTTGAGATGTTTGTTTGAAGTGTTATGCTGTGCTATATGTAGGTAAGAGAAGACAGTAGAACAAATCAGATAAGTAGAGTAGAAATTTCCCCCTTGAAAAGGGAGCAGTGCAGGTTGTGAGGTTGCTTAACAAAGCCTTGTGTGCAAATACTGCAGTATGCTAAGTAAACGTGATGAGTTTCCACTGCTAGTTATGCAGATGTTGAACATTTCTATAGCCTGGAGGCAGCAAACTGATGATTCATCTTGAGAAGAGAAAAATTCTTTGGTTGATATGTTGGAATGATCTGTACTTGTAATACGGAAAGAATTAAATGGTGAATATTGGACTGATGAATGTCGTTTCACTGTTCCAGATTTGTTGCACAATGGCTAATAATGACTTTAAATAGAACAATTAGCCTGAGTCGTCGTCTTTCCTAACAAGCACTGATTGCAAATCCTTCCATCTCAGACATGTCCTTTCATGTCCAAAGTTAAAAAAATTGCACGTGTTTGTGGCATGCTGTCTTTAGGCTGTTAGTTGATGCGAGAGTCTAAGTATAATCACGTATCTAGATAAGGAAAGATAAAAGACAGACACCATTGAAAGAGAAAAGGAAAGAAAAATCTGGCAAGCTGAAGCAATTTGGAAAGTTATAATACGATAAGGCAATGTCAGCTTAAAAATAAGGCTTTCAAGAGCTGGCTGGGATGCTTGTTTGCTTTGGAGGCTTGCAAGATTACTCCTGAATGAAGGTAGAGAAGTATAAGGAATATATTGGATATCAGTTGGTATTTTGCTAATAAAGGCAAAACTGGTAGGGTTTTTTATTTTGTTATTTTTGAGTGTGAATTTGTTCAGACCTCAGACTTAAGGCAAGTATGAAAAAAGATAATTAGGCTGTACAGAAACGTGGGGACTTCTCGGGTTCCTCCAAGCTGACCTGCCTTAATTTTGGGACAGTCATTCTTGGAGGAGAAAGGCATTGTATTTAATGAAGTTTATCTGAAATGTATGCAACCCTGAGAATCAGTGTTCTTAAGACATTTCTGAAGCCTCTTAAATAGTATTTCTTTTTAGCTGCTGTTATAAAACCTAAAGCTTCCACTTGATGCTGAACTATTGCTTCTCTCCCTGGGTAGACCCCGTTGTGACAACTGCCAACTCTACTTATGCAGGAAAGTTAGGTTGAGGGGAGCCAGAAATGGCATCTTGAATGAACTAAATCGCAAGTAATTGCACCCAACAGGTGCTGGGGAAGAAGTTGCTGGATTGTTTTGAATTTAGGAAAACTTTTTTCCTGGCATTTTTCCTTAAAATCTGAGTCTGTGAAATACACAGCCTGAGAAGGACGGGAGGAAAGAGGCTTTATTGCTGAGTGTAGCTTGTTTGTGCAGAGTCATCCAAAAAGCTCTGCGATGGAAAAGGGTAAACAAACATGCTCATGACAAAAAATAATGAGAGAAGTTTCTGTAGAAAAGCAGAAGGAATGGGTGTGTTGTAGAAATGTATCTCTAGAAAAATCTGGCACCGTTTCATTTCGAGATGGTCTAGACTTGGGTTTTCTGGGACGTTTTGGTGACCGAGTTGTTGTTCTGCATTAACGGGGGTGGATTGTTCCGTTCCAGAAATCATACCACTGTACGGGATGTCCAGCTACATTACGCGGGAGGACCAGTACGGCAAGCCGCAGCACAAGAAACTCAAAGAGCGGCAGGTCGATCGCCAGAACCGCCTCAATAGCCCTCCCTCATCCATCTACAAGAGCCATATAGGCAGCTGCACGACTGTATATAATGGTTACGCGAAGAGCCACAACGGAGCGAGCAGCGGAGGAGGAGGAGGAGGAGGAGGAGGAGGCGGCGGTGGGGGGGCACCGGCAGTGAAGAAACCGGAACGCAGAGCGAGGAGCAGCCCAAAGGCAAATGAACAAGACCCACGTGGTAAAGACAGTTTTATTTATTTTTAATTCCTTTTTATTGCACCTTTCCGGCTCACAACTGCCTGCATATGGATCTAGTAACTATGCCAAAAAACACTACCACCCACACGTAAAGACAGTGTTAATACAGTGTGAACTTAAATGTTGAGCTAGCTATACTGTATTTGTTTTGTAAGAGGAGCCCGTCACCTCCCTATCTTTCATGATTATTCCCTGGAGGCTGTAGCATCATTTTCTTCTTAACTGTTTGGAAAATAATTGTGTTTTATGGGCAAGTTCTTGGTTTTATTTTTCTTTTTGCACAGACCTCTTGACCCTTTACAAAAATCCTATTGTAATTTTGAGCTGTAACCAGAACCTGACTAGTAGGTAGTGCTGTGTTGTATCTCCTGTGTGAGTGTGTTTAACTTTGTAGAATTTAGAGACATTGCTGAAAAAACAGATTTCCTTATGTGGAAGTTCAATATGAATCAAATTAGTTGAGTCAGAAGAAATTGAAGAAGAACTAATTAATCTTAGCAGTTGGGATGTGTGGTCAACTAAGTGTAGGTACCATAGAAATAATATTCTTTCACATTTCTGGACTCTTATAAAAATGTGAAAGTCTTTGGTCATTCATAGAATCAAATCTCATTTATCCCAGTCATTCCATGTGTAGCGTCTTCTGCCTAAATTTAGCTCAGTAACTTGCCTCAATTAGTTATACCTTTCATCCACCGTTTTCTTCCTGTCTCCTTTCTAATTGTTGAAGCTTCGATTGGCTAAAGAAACTTTTATGCAGTAGGAAACCTGATAACAAGATCAGTCTAAAATATTTATAGTGCAGTAGAGTGCACTTTGAAATCTCTTATGTGGATTTGTTCAGACAACATAGTTTTTCCATCATCTAAATACAGTGTCTGCTTATTTGGCTGTATATTTTTACTTAAGAGAAATAACTACAAGGAATACTCAGGAGAGGTAACTTCTTCACTAGCTGAAGGAAGGAAAACTGCCTGCAATGTACCAAGGAATGAGGATTCCCAGCCATTCTTCAGATTCCTTAGGATTAGTGGAGAGCTGTATTTAAGACTATTTTAATCCAAGAAAGTTAAATTGAACATTTTCACATGAGGACAAAGTTCAGTGTTTGTCTTAGAGGAGCCCTAACCAAGCATTTCAGTAGCGGAGCAAGGACCAGCTAGCCCCAGCATGGAGACGGAAAGTGTTACTGGGGCCTGGATGTTGTTTTGGACATTCCTGGTCCTAGGCTGTATATGGGCAGTCCTCAGGAAGCATTCCATTACAGTAAACCCTAATATTGTTCATTTTTTATAAAGATCATGCTTGTGTCTTGGGAGGTGCCCCAGCCCTTGCTCTGCTTTTGGATCCTGTGTGTAAGATCTGCCCAAGCAGCTGTAGGGGCAGTCTTGACTAGCTACAAGATCTCTTTTCTCTGATGCCTTAGACTTCTTAATTATTTCTCGTCTAATCAGTTTGTGGCACCTTTAAAGTGAATGCTCGTGGATGGGCATTCTTTTGTCTCTAGTCTGTTATAGCATTAATGAGGAAGAAGCATCTGTACAAAAGATATGGGAAAAAATAGTCTTTATGCAATTAAACTGCAACATAGTCTGCGGGGTTGCTAGATCTGCATTGATGCTCAACTTTAACATAAGCTGTTTCCAAGAATATCTTTGTAAAGGGCGTCCTGCAACCCTGATGTTTGACTCCGTTTTTTCTTGGGGGCCATGTAAATAAGTAGTAAACGTCGCACCCTCCTGATAAATCAAACTCGCTGGCATTTTAAAATTAGATCCTATACCTATGTTCAGTTTAAGTCCATGTCCAATGGATGCTTATAGTGCAGAAGGGAAGGAAGAGAGCATTAAAAACGATACTGGGTACTGAAATACAGGCTTCCCCCCCCAATCAAAAGTCTGTTTCTTAGGAATATTTATACATGTATACTTGGATACTAAAGCATGGATTTCTGCAGAAATGTTGTCCCAGGGGCTTTGTAATGACTTACAGTGAACAGAGCCCTAAAATAATAAACCTTGCTATTTATAAACTTAAAATCACAGGTGCTATTTTATATCTACACTATCTGTTTCTATTTGAATAATCTGAGTATTTATTGACACCTGATTGATTAAGAGGGCCATAGAGGTACCTGGAATGAGAGGAAAAAGCAGACTGGTAACATCTGGTAATTTTAGTTAATATTGCTAAGATGGTTGACTGCTTAGGATAATGAAGATGGTGAGAAGGAGCAAAGCCATGTAAGCCTTCAACTTTGTGTAGGTGTGTAGATTTAAGTCTGCTAAGGGCTAAAAATGTGATGACGATGTATTGCTGCTTCCAAAACTGCAGTGTCCTGGAAAAACTGTCAAAAGTAAATAAGATGTAAAAAGTATGTTAAAAGTAAAGAATGAGAGAACTGATTTAGAAAACCAGATGTGCACACAGAAAAAAAGATTTAAGGAGCAAACTGGAGTGTAAACCTTAAGAGTAAAGCAGCAAGGTTGAGGAGGAACTGAATGAGATGGGTTCGTGTCTGTGAATTTACCATCCCGTGGTGTATTTTGTGGTGTGTTTTGCAGTATATCTGTTCGTACCTGGCTGGTGCTCATGTGCAACTGGTGCAGAAATGCACAGGTCCCAGTTCCAGTGGTGGCGGTTAGGCAGAGCAGACCGTGGTTTGTTACATGCTTGACTACATGACACCCATCCGGGACCGTGGGATGTTCAAGCTGACCTTGTAGCTTGATGTTATGAAGGCCTTGAACCCATGAAGCTACAAGAGGTGTGGGGAGGTTCTGCCTTGCATTTGCTTCCAAGGTTAAAGGAGTTGGGGCTTGTCCAAGCTGCTGATTGAGGGCTGGTAGAGGAAGAGGCCAGGTTAGCATCTCCAATACTGCTAAATTAAAGTACATAAAGAGTGCTTTTTGAGTTGCTCAACTCACCAACAGCAGATCCACCAGACTCTCCCTCATTTTCTGTGCTTTATTTAGACTCTATGCCCTAAGCAGGCAGCTGGGAGGGATGGTACTGATATGATGCATTAAAAACATGGCAGTGGCTCTATTTTAAACACCCTTGTCTCAGTCCAGCCCTGTAGTGTAGCATCATGATATGTTTTTAGCATAGAAGCAACAGTTTGGGTTTGTCCATTGGGTTTGTCCTTCTGCAATAAGAGCATTGAGGCTCTGTGGAGAAAGATGCACTTGTAAACAAAGATCTGTTTTATGCTGCATGCTGGAAACACGCTCTTTTAAGGTAAAAAGGAAGAAATACTGGTGGTTTATAAAGGTCTAAAAAGCTTATGGCTACTCCGGGTGCTTGTGGAGGGTGGAAGGTGGTGCCTGGTAGAGGCAGATCGTGTGCCATGGGGATTGGTGCATGCCATAGAGAATCCAGCTTGAAGATCCACACTGCAGCTTTTTGGCAGAGCTGCTTTAAAAATTGAATGGAAAGGAGGGTCAGTGTGTGGGGTTTTTATTATTATTATTTATAAAGAAGCCTTGCCATTTAGAAGGAGCTGTAAGGGGAAATCCTGTCCCATTCACGTGTCCTTTATGCGCTGCGGTCTGAGTCACTTCCTTCTCCCGTGCTCCGTGGTTCCCTTGTTGGTCATGGAGCGGGGCAGCGGCGTGAGAAGCTCTGTGTGCGACCGCAGCGAGCGCGGGAGCGGGAGCTGCTCTGAGGCTGCTGAAATGCTTCTAATAAAACATTGTCTCCCTCCTCAGATAAAATCTCCACCCCTCCCCGCCAGTGAAGCTCTAAGAACCTAATATAGCCCTAGAATGAATAAAAGTAGGAATCGGGAAGTGGAGTTGTTATGTATATCCTCGCCCGTGGATGGGCTGGATCCTGGAAACGGGAAGCGGGACTAAAGCGTCGCCGCGGGCAGATCCCAGCGAGGGGCTGCACACGCGTGGGGCAGGTCGTGGCCTTGGCCAAACTCGTCTAAATGGCCCTTCTGCAGCATAGCCCTGGCAGGAGGGCAGGCCTCCGTGTTTCCCTTAAAGTGCTGGCAAGGATGACAAGCTGTCAAAACTGACACGGTGATTTTTGCAAGGAGAATGGGGGGGAAAAGCACTCTGCGCACTGAAATGCATTTGTCAGTAAATGTGACTTCTAGTATTACCCTGAAATGAAGTGAAATATGAAATATATTTACTCAGAACAGGGAGACGTGTTGAATCGTGTGAGTACTGATTACCGTTACATAGAAAAAACAAGTTGTATGACTACTCTTGCTGCTTTTTTTTACAGTTTCAGCAAATATTAGATGATGGAATTGTTTAATCTTGTATCTAATTAGAAATACATATTACATGTGTTCATACTTTTTTAAGTTTTAGTAAATGGGAGAAAATATGCATTAAATAGGCACTAGCTTGGACTTCAGAAACCAGTTAATTTATGATACCAGGGTATTTCCAGAATGTTATTCTTGTATCTCTACATTAACTCTTACCACGTTACGGAGCTTGTGTTTTTGCTCTGTGCATGTTGGTTTTTATGTGGATGCATGTCTGCTTGTTAAACGTTCTTTCTTTCATATTTTCTCTAAAATTATAGCCTGTGCAATTGCTTATCTATGCAGCAGGCAAAATGGTTATGCCTTTCAGATACTTCTTATCTTAACGGACTAAGAATGGTTTTATGTGTACCGAAGTTGATTCCATTAGCTGGACCACACGGATTTTTTAGCAAAGAATACTTTTTGTAATAATGATGTAAATTAAGTGAGCCCACTTAAGTGGCCTCATATAGACTGATGAATATATTAGAAGCCTATTGACATTATGCAGAGTTCAAGCAAAGTGTCGTGCTCATGTCAATCTGCACATGTGCAAGAATATGTCCAGATGAGGTTTAGTTTATGGCTTTTCTGCAGCAAGCAGAATTGCTAAGATCTTTATGCAGGGTCGGTGAGAAAGGCACTTTAATGAGGGAGAGAAACGAGGCTCCCTTTCCTCTACTTTTGGGAGGTGACCTACTCTTCTGGAGGAAAACCAAATGGATAAATATCAGTGACACTGAACGCCTCGTCCATGCTCGGTGCTGACATCCTCCCTCCTGCAGCCCTTGCTCTGCCCAGCCAGGAGAACAGCAGTGTTTTGATCTCAGCTCCCCATAAGTAGGTCCTCGCAGTCCCTCTCACCACGACCAACTCTTTCCCCAGAGCTCCGCTGCACACAAAATAATTTCCAGGGATTTACAGGCCTATGAAAGTTTGTCTTCATGTGAAACGCTGGGAGCAGGGAGGTCTTTTAATGCAGTATTCATATTGCAGGAATAAAAACAAAGTTTATTAGAGGTCTGAACCACATTGCAATCCTACCTCCCTGTTCCCTGCAGAGAGCTGTTCTGTGCTGCCTTAGCACAGATGCCTGCAAACTGAAGCCTGGGGAAAATGAGGAGAGAGATATCCACACTATTTTTGTGCCCTTATCTAGGAAGACTAAGGATCCAGCTTCCTAACTTGGACACTGGAAGTTGTTGATATAAGCTCACTTCATCACCTGAACAGGAGCGTAGCCAACCTCCTGACTGAATTTCACAAGGCTTTCCTGTCTTGAATCTCAGCTTTTTTAGAAGATGCCTAGAAACTTGTCAAATTTGGATTTATCCAAACTTTTTGCAATTGAAAAATATAAACAAAATATTCAGCTGTGGATATGCAGAAAGCCTTAGTCTGACGGGACTGGAAGCTGCTTGAGGCAGGATCTGCTGGACTTCTCTAGGCCTGAGGCCAAAATAGGGCAGAATGAGAGACTGGGGCTGGTTATATTTTGGAGTGTCATAAGAGAAGGTCAGACAAAACAAGCCCCAAGTGAAGCTCCCTTGTTTTAGCATTTGCTGTCCCGTTAGACACATGTTGAGTCCATCTAGGATAATCTAGGGAACATCTAGTAAAGAGCAGGGAAATCGGGATGCAGAGTTCTCTCTTGACATTATCACTGACTTAAAAATCCTTATAATTGTGTCTGGAGTTTCTCCCCAAGGCTGTTCTTCACAGTCCCGATCAACGCCATGTAGATGCTCCTATTTTTCTCAGCTGCTTTCATCCCTCACTTGTCTCATGTTTCCACCGCCGTCTCCCTGGCTGCGGAGAGCTGGATAAGCTATCTGCTCCGTGATTTATCAGGAAGTGGGGCTGGAATGACGTAAGGCACAGCCTCTTCCCCCAGAGGAGCGTCGTATTATCTCAAGAATTTCCAGCTTCTGCTGGAGCTGACGGTCAAATCCAAAAGTCTGAAATCTTGAGTGTTTTTCCTAGGAGTTTATGTAATTTATAGATACTCGACCAAAAGGAAAGACGATCAAGTTCACTTTCATCCTACTTAAATAAATCCCTGTGTTGGGGAGAAAAGTTACACAAAGGTCTCGGAGCTTCAGAACAAGATAAACAGTGTTTTTTGACCGCTTAATAGGAGATAATGGGGACCACCGACGATCACAGGGAAAGAGATGCTTTCCTTGTCTGGAAATATCTGGGACATGGAGCCAGAAGGAAGGGTGTATTTATAGTAAAGAGGTAGAACATTTTCTCCCTCAAGAG
>JAVCKT010010821.1:0-24637 GCA_032273925.1 Rhynchotus rufescens
ATCAATGTGTAACTTATTTTCACATAAGTCTCACCTTATCTAGTTTTCCCAGATGCTATAGAGACAGAAATAAAACTTGTCTACAGATGGGTAAAGTTACTTTTCTATCTCTGCACAAGACAAGATGTGATTACACAGAGGTCCTGAAGCTGGAGCTAAACATCACCTCGATAAGTGCCATAACATTAGAAAATGAAGGCAAGAAGAGAGCAATTGCAAATGTGAGCATCAGTGCATCACAGGACCCAGCAAAACAGGGTCACAAGAAACTACTGAAGCTAATTTACACTGCTCCCTGGCCAGATTGCAAGGAGGATACGGTGAGGATTTGAAAAACGGCCGTCAAAGCAGGTCAGGACAGTGGCAGCTCTGTATTTAGAGGCATGAACGGTGTTTAGAGGCTTGAAGAAGGTTTGGTTTCAGTGAGCCTGGATCAGGCTCGCTAGAGAACAGGGATGCAGCTGAGCTCTGTGATGTGTTGGGTCTGGATCAATACCTTGTTTGCTCACCCCACACATGTTAGCCAGGACTGCGGCTTGACAGCATCCAGCTTAGAACTAAGTTTTTTTCATATCTCAAAGGTCTGTTTCTATAAGTGCTTTTCTTTCTACCTGATTGTAAGAGGTCATTTAACCCATCTTTCATGTAGCAAAACAATTGTGAAGCTACTCGGTGAACATTATCAGCTTTTCTGCAGGATTAGTCATTCTACTTACTTAAAAATCTATAAGAACTTAGAAATTATCTGTACTTGACTCACCTGAAAAAAAAAAAAAAAAAAAAAAAAAGGAAAGGTTGGATCAGATATTTAGGGATACAAAGAAAGAAGGAAGAAACAGGAAGCAATGATGTCAACGATACTAATATGGGGAAGCTGACAAAGCCAGGGGTTACAAAAAAACCAAATTTAGTTAAATTATGTATCAAATACAATAAAAGTCAAAGCTTAAATGAATAGACGCAAAAATGTGTGGGGAGACCTGGGGTAGGGAAAAGGCGGACAGGGAAGCAACAACTCTGAACTCGTGTACTGCTGACCTTGAGTAACCTGCTTTGCTTCGTATCACCATTTAAAAAGAAAACGGAAGCAGCACCACGAGTTAAAAATCTAGATATTAATGACACCTTAAGACCAAGGAAGTACAGGTTTAAAAACAAATAATCATGACAGAGAAACGTGACTGCTTTTTGATGTTACAAGTGGAAACATAATAGCTGGAGGGAACACAGTAGTCAAGCTATATCTAGATCTCAAGTAGGCTTACAAAAAGGTCTCCGAGCAAAGTCTTATGACAGTAGTTCAAATGGACTGTGAACAAAGGATGCTGATAAGCAGCAATGTATGTAAACTCAGGGATCAGCAAGCAAGATGCCCCAGAGGAAGTTTTCAGGCATTCTTTTGTTTCAGAACTTCCATAAAAATATGGAGAAGAGAGTTAAGGGCACTTTGATCACATTACCACATACTGGACGTGACGTGAACGCATAAATACATCAAAATGCAAGTCAGAGCTGTATCAACTCAAGAAAACACTGATTATTCTCTTTTTGCAGCAGAAGCATCTAAGCAGCTCTACAATACCGGGACACAGCCAGGATGAGGCTATGCTGTGCTCACTCTCCTGGACACAGGCAAGGATCCCATGTAACTCCGAGCGAAGCTGTTCCTACAACGCAGGCTGCTTTCTGGAAGGCTTCCAAGAAGCACCCCAGGCTGCAGCTGATAATGTTGTTAACAGTCACTCAGCCATACGGTCAGCAATGAGAGAAAGTCTTCCTGTGTGTGATGTCCTTCGGGAGACGGGGACTGCTCTCATGGATCTCTGTATGTTTGCAGCAACATCTCATGCCTGCTGACTTAGCAAAGTAACAAGGAATAAGAAGGAAAAAAAGTACAACAATCCTATTTGGAAAGCAGAGTGAAAGAAAACTAAGGCTGTCCAATCTGAAGTGCTCATGGACATAAAGAGTTTTAAGTGCGAGTTCAGAGTTCCATCACAGCTAATCATAGTAATTAAAATACATACATATGTATGTTCATTGATTATGGCCATCCAACGTCTCTACAAGGAAAATACAAGATAGGCTCTTCATGACGGGTGTTGATCTGGAACTGCCAATGCTGAACTGAGATATGTGTAAGGAGGCAACAAGTTACAATAGGGTACGATTGGCCCAAAGCTTAACCATTTTCTTCCAATTATATCAGCTGGTCTAATAAAAAACGTCTCTCTCTACCAGCTTTGCTGGTTTATTCAGCTAATTTGCTGAATACACATGAAGAATAATTTATGAACAATTGATTAGAGCTCACTGTGAGCCTGGGAAGAGTGATTAAGAGGCAAAATCCGAGCTAAATCCAGTGGCAGATCCTGTGCGCGAGGGCGTTGGGAGCACAGCAAGGGGCCACACACAGCAGGAGCAGCTCGTTCTGCAGGGGGCCAGTTCAGGCACAAAGCAGACTGTGTCTGCACCTCACCCGGGACAGCTTATGAGCAGAATTACCCTTCTGGCAACCTCTCTTGCAACTAAGATTCCCCACGGTTCCAGACGCTCACAACTACGTTTGCATGAAGAGAGTAAAACCAGGAGGAGAAAACTCCTTGTCAACATTGCTGGAAAAGCAGAGAGACAGAGAGGAAATGCTAGAGGGAGGTAAAGGACAACATGCATATATACACAGATACATATATATATTCACATTTATAGATATACAAGTACTTGTAGTAGGACGAAATCTTACTGCCAATGATCCTTAGCTTTTTGCAAGGGAAAGTTTTCCAGCCTCAAAAGCAAATGAGACAGAGACTTAGAAACTGCACCAGGGAGACTTATTCTAAATTTTACATAGAGAAAAGCTAGAATATACATGCTTTTTTTCCTCCAGATTGCTGTGCTTTTAACAGAGACATGTTGAGATCCCTAGAAGAGTCTTCATATTAACTTCTCTTTTTTCTCCATTTTCCTTTACCTTCTTTACACAGTGTTCTTTCAACATCTGTAAAGGAATCGCACGCTCTCCTTCCATCCCTCATGTGTGATTTTGGCCCAATTCAGCTTGACCAGACAATGCGATCACAATTTGCCAATATGTCTTCCTATGAAAGAGCACCCAGGCTTTCCAACAGGATTTCAGGAGGAACACATTAAGCAACTGAAATAAAACCTGAAAAACTAAAAGCACTGAAGAATTTCAAACACCCAACAAAACAAGCTACTACTTCTTATAAGTGTGGGGTGTGTTTAGGCACAGATAACTACTATTTTTTTTAAATATGCTTTTAAAATAAATTATCTGTAAAAGATTCACAACAATAAACATAGTTCTCTACTTCTTTTATGAAATAATGCTAGATTATCAAAGAATATTCTGTAGTAATAAACTACTGCTCCTTTTGCCAAATATGAAGTCCTGGTGTTGTTAAATAAACTATTTAAATAAGCAGAAGGACGGAATTCTTGTAAACGTCTACTGAATCCTCAGTTATTTTGAAATATGACGGTGACTTGGTAAAAAAAAATAAAAGGGGTAAGAAAAAGAACGGGAGGAGAAAGGAGATGGATTTGAATGCCATTGTATCTCAGAAAGGAGATGGATTTGAATGCCATGATATCTCTCTCTCCTGTTTTTCTATTCCATGCATTTGCAAGGTCTGTCTTTTAAAAGTAGGTTTTACCGGAGAGAATTAAAGGGCATTTGCCTGTATGATCTTTACTGAAAATGCTTCTATTTAAAACATATATAAATAAAAACAAAGAAATTGTTGCAACATAGCATTCTGCCAAACAGAAGCTCCACATTGAAACAGGACCACCTTTTGGCTTTTATCATGATTCCCCCAAAACACTCTTGCAATACACACATCCTACAAGCACCCCAATTGCAAGAGGGATTTTTAACCCTCAGTTTCCAATGCGGGTTTCCAGCTTTCAGAGATCCTGAGAGACCTTGGAACACGGTATCTGCGGGCCGCTGGTTTGCCTTGGTGGCAGGTGGCACGGAGAAAGAAGCCCGGCGCTGCCAGCGGCGCCGGCTCTGGGGAGAGCAGCGGGAGACGGCGCCGCGAGGCCGCTCTGCAGCTGCCCCCGCCAGCCTGGCGCTGCAAGGGCAGCCGAGAGGGCGGCCGGGCGAGGGAGAGCGGGCGCTGCGCCCGGGATGCTCCGGATGCAGCTGAGCAGCGGGGCCTTCCCGGGCGGCTGCTGCTGCCGCCGCCGCCGAGCCCCAGCCTCGCACGGAGCTGTCTGTGCCCCGCGTAAACACTCACACTGCTCACGGCATCCCAAAGGGATTCTGAAGCACGGACAGAAAAGTAAAAACAACAACAAAGAGTGTCCTGAAATGCTGCAGACTCAAAATGGATGTGTGGACAAAGAGTTAATTATTGATAATTTGGGAGTAATACTGTAGAAAGAGAGGAAATGATAACTTCTTTTCTGGGTATATTTCTTCATGTTTTGCTATGTTTGCATTTGAACCATACAATATTTACTGAAATTAAATTGCACTGTGAACACACTCTAATGCTTCCTGTGTAAAAACACCACAGTTAGAAACCAGGAACTGTAAAGGACATATAATAATCTAGCTATGAGAACTTATTTTTTATAGTTTTGGGAGTGTGAATTAATTTTAGATGTGTATGTTTTATTAATCATTGAGTGACTGGTCTGCAAGCGTTTCACCTGGAACATTATTGATTTGCAATATATGTGTTTTGAGCTTAGTGTTTGTCTGCATTCACTTCCCTTTCTGTCATTATCTGCTGATTAGTTTATCTATAATTGAAGTCAATAAAATCTCCTTAATGTACTGTGCTGCTGTGTGTCATTAAGAGCTAGTTGTAATCACGGAACTACTTCAGTGCTTGGAATCATAAGAACATATGGAGTGTGCCCTGATACTCTCCTTCGTATTGCATAAACACCAAGAGCACTTTCTAATACATAAAGCATGAATTAGGAGCATGATTTTAATTCAGATTACCCCACTGGCTCGGTGTAATGGCACCCCATGAACATCAGCTGCATGTGTTACTCACTGCTCTGGCAAATTCCGGTCCAGTTGCAGGATGTGGCCATCACCTGGAATAACCTTTAGCATCCTCATGCAACAACCACACAGAGTATTTTAGGGAGCTACTTGTTCATCTCGAAGGGGCCAAGGGATCTGTGGTTACTGCGTCAGCCTGGGCCTTCAGAGGCTCCTGCTTACGCAGGGGTTTTGCCACAAAGTGCTCTGTGGCAGCAGAAGTCACAGAGGCCTCCAAAACACTGAGCATTGAAAAATTAATCAGCAAAGCAAAAGCTGAACCATATGCTCTAATGTTTTGCTCAATCAAGGTCTTAGTGTCTCTACGTCAGCTCAGCATGGGCCTAGGGGAAGTATTTGCGAACATGCTCTCTCCCCTGTACCATACGCCTATGCTAGGACAGCAAGGAAACCATTAAAAATAGCCTTAGTAGCCAAGGGCAGCTCAACTGGCCAATAACTATATTGATATACTAGCCAATAACTGCATCAGTACTGACCACAGTTAAAGGTTTAAATTTGGGAAGTTCCACAGAGATGGATTCCCCTCCCACGAGCTGAGACTAGGCACACTGGGCAGGCTGAGCCACTTCTGCCACCTCCAGACTGAAGATTTGTTGGGTTTGACCAGCGGGAATCGCTGGCAAGGGATATTTCCCTCTTCCATGAACGCATACATTTAGCTGGGCTTTCTTTAAACTGAAAAATGATCACTACAAAAGATGCAGGAAGACATTTAAGCAATTCCTGACTCAAGTGAGTGGCTTTAAATCTCAGCTTATATAACTGTTCAGTGTACGCATCCATATAAATAAATGGTCCACACATTTAATATAAGACCAGACTAGTGGGAAACCAAATTGTCAGTATAATGAGATTTACTTACTGGGTATTTTCTTTCTCAGCAAACAGTACAAATGGAAGACAAACTTCACAACGTTGTCTGCTTTGGGGATTTGTCCAATTACTGATCAACTTAGCTTTTAGTAAGGGATGCCAAATACTGCCACATAATCTCTGAAAATAAAAAGTTCTTTTGTTACCTGTAACAAAGACTGTTTCGCTGCATTTTAAAAGAAAATTGGGGATTATTATATGCTAAAAAGACTACAAAGAACTACATAAGTCTCTTTAATATTTATAGTTATTCAGATCTTCAGCTGAAGTCTGTAGCATTTTTTACTCTGCATAATACAAACTAATGCATGATTCTATTCTTGAATCTATGTACCATTCTACTAATTTCAACAAGGAAATATTAATAAAATACTTAATAGAGCTGTCAGAAAATAGAATGCCATCATTTCAGGGTTTTTTCATTCTTATTCAAAATGCAAAGTCAAAACATCACTGAAAAGAAAATATAAAAAATAACTGGGTGGAGGCATATCAAAATCGATCCCTTTGTTAATATAACATATTACACCCCAAAATATGTAAATATGTAAATATGTAAAATTAACACTGATGCTGCAATATTAATCTAAAAGGCACAACTAAATTAATGAGTGAATGTGAATTAATGAATTCACATTCAAATTATGAAGTTGAAACAAGTCATCTCCTCCTCTAAAACTTCAACCAAATTGACACATTCTGTACAAAATACTGTAATCTCTTATAGTTTTGTATCTTTCACCTATACAAGCTGATGTGAATGTCACAATGATCCAGAACTTCCTCAGGGCATTTTCTGCAAATTGAGAAAGAAATAGATGTGTGCTAGAAAACCGTTGACAGGTTTGATACAGGTTCACAAATCCATTCACAAACCTACGTGGAAATTTTGGGGGATTTCTTGATCAAAAAGCCCCACAGAAACTAACTGTTAAAAACTGTTAAAAGTCTTTTTTTCTTATTTAGGATCTTTACTTTTCTGGCCTTCAGAAAAGAAATGTGGCTTTATGTTTTTGCAGCCTACAACATTTTACTCGTGAGTCAAGAGTTTTGCTTGAACACTGTTGCGAAGGCGTCCTCTGGCAAAAGGCTTCGTCTCAAGGACAGTTAAGAAATTCATAAAACACACTATGTCTCTTTAAACACTTCTTTTTTGAAGTGTTTGAAGTTATTCATTTGCTTTAATATTTATAGTCCTCCACAATCCTACTTTCATTTCTGCAGCAGCAGAAAACACTCCAAATTCTGTGTTCCGCGTAAATAACATTAACAGAATGTAAGACAAAAATGTATTGGTTTTAACTACGGCTCACATCAGATTTGCAGCTACGTCACATTTTAAGATTTGTGGCATGTTGTATGCTATATGATCCTACCTGGATGTGTGCTAGCTTAGCTACGTTGGCTCTGAGGAAGAAAAGACTGATCTTGCTGGACCACTGTGATCCACCTATATCAAGAGAGGAATATTTCTGTCAGTTTGTCTCTGTAACTCTGTAACTCTGCTAATACAGCTCTTTCTGAAAAACATTTTGTCTGTGCAGCAGCTCCTTTCTGAGGTGCACAGACGAGAGACTCTCTAACAAATACAATTCCTGGGACATATATGGATAAAATAATTGAAGCCAGGAATTAGTGGAATGGCTTCCTATTGGCAAATAGGAATTCACCTAGAAAATCCTTCTTTGCTGCTGTCTCTTCCCCAAGGTCAGTAGGTCCACAACTGACAGAGCCAAAGTTTTGGTCTGGCTCCAGGAATATAGGCACCACCACAGTCATTATTACCAAAGTAATAGATATTCCACTAATAGATATATACTAATAGATACTCCATTCACTCTTATCTGGTCTCAGATAAGAGAAATAGCCAAAGCAAAGCGCCATCTAAAACATGAAAAGAAATCCAATTCTCAATTGCTCTTGTTTTAACAAACTGCCTGCGACCACAAAAACAAAGGACAAAACTAGAAAAATCTGGTGAAGGACAAGGGCATGTTCAAGAGTCCTTGCATTCAATCCGAGTCCCTGGCAGGACTCAACACAGAAAGCTCATCAAGGAATTTAAAGATGGATCAGCCTGAAGAAAAAGGTCAGACATCTGAAGGTAACTGTGTGAACCGCTGTCACGTATGGCTTTGCAAATACTGGATCTTGAAGAGAAAGAAAGTTCAATGTCAGCCCCACTGAATAATACTGAATACAATTCACCACAGAAACAGTAAAATCTAATGACTGAGTTAAGAAGATAACAGTAATCATGAGATTCCTGTCAACATAATTTTAGCCAGAGGAGACTATTGAATGCATGTGGCAGAAAAAGCAGGAATAAACTGAGAAGAATGTGGCTAAAGAACAGAAGGCCATCGACACAGCCAAGGATCAATCAGGCAGCTAAATTAACAATGCACAGCCAGTAATTTTCATCTGTTATGCCTATAATTTATGAAGATGATGATATGAAAGAAGAGAATTAGTTAAAATTACTGTATTTGAAAAATTGTGAGGAATGAAAATATGATTACATCCAAGTACTTTATAGAATTTGGTGTTCATAAAAATAGAGCACTAAGTACAGAAAGTTCTACTTTTTTTTTTTTTCTGCAATAGCACATCAGGACTTTTTTATATATATAACGAATTGATTATACTTATGTGAAAACCAGCAGGCAGCTTCCCTATCGTTGCACTTTTATCTCTGCATTGTTTATTCATCTCCATTAGGTAAAGCTATCAGGCAATACAGATTTTGATGAGATATTAATCATGCACATCTATAAGTCTGCAACGTAAATATATCTATTTATAGCCAGGACAAAAATAACAATTAGATAGTATCACTGACCATAAGGACTCAAAATAAGTAGCAGTAAAGGCAATGCACTCGGTGGCTTATAATAGGCTGAGAGAATTAGAAGGAATATATTACATAGAAATAATCCGTGACAAATTATTAATTTCATACGTTGCCCATGGGAATATTTTCCTGACTTCCTAAAAATTGCTCATGGCCAAGAATAAATCCATGGAATTCACAATCTCTGTGGAGTAGATTCCATTAGTTCAGAGGAAAAAATAAATCAGGCAGGAGAGCATCCGAACTTAAAACAGAGTAGCCTAAGGTGGAGTGGATCCCTGGAGATGATCCCTGGTCCAACCATCTGCCGGAAGAATGGCCTTAGATCAGATCCAGGGCACCATCAAGTCACATCGTAAATATTTCCAGCAAGGGAAATTCCACCATTTCTCTGGGCAACTTATTCTAATGTTTAAGCGTGTTTTTTTTTTTGTTAACATCCAGATGAAATTTCCCCTGAATCTCCCTATATTTTTTAAAACTCATGCAGCTCTTCTTGGTCTAATTTTCCATCCTGTTAAGGCCTCTCTGTATGATAGCTCTTCCTAACAGTTTATATATTTCTCCTCCCAGTATAGTGACATCTGCAAAACTGGTGAGGTTTTTGATTCATTTCCAACATCCAATTCATTTATAAAGATATGAAACAGGACAGGAGCCAGTGTCAGCCTCCGAGGATTTTTTCCGACACGGCCAGTTTAACTTGGAGTCATCAGTTCAGACACTTTTCCATCCATCTTGTGATTTCTCTGTCCAGTCCATAATTTATCAATCTATTGGCATAGATCTGGCGGGACAGCACATGAAACACCTTGCTGATATCGAGATGGGTCATGTCCAAAGTCCCCCTCATCCATCAAGCAAGCTGTTTCACCCTATAAGGCAATCAGGTCATTTGAACTCCATCTTTATTCTGCTGTTCATCTTCCTCACAACCCTGAGGGTCTTAAAATCTACGATCTGATAATCTCTGCAGCCAAGCCTGGCACTGACAGTTGTGCCTCCAGCCTGGGCTCCCTGTCTGTAAACAACAGGTCGCAAAGGGCATGACTCCGAGCCAGCACATCCAGCAACTGCACTAGGAAGTTGTCCTCTTTGGAACACATTCCAGTAGCCTCCTAGGTTGCTTCTGCACCACTGTGTTGCTCTCCAAGCAAACAGTTTTGCTGCCCAAGCAATTATCAATCTAACTAAAGTTGCTCATGAGAACTGCAGGGCCTGCACACATGGGGCTTCTTCACACTGTCAACTAATCACAACCTAGCTCTGAAAGAGTTAGGTAGAAATTTTCATCCCGACCAAAATGATGACCAAGAATGACCAAGCATGACCAAAATGTCCAAGCAAAAGTACCTGAGAATGTCTAGTCATGCCAGGCTATGCTTAGCATCAGCATGATATGAAATTTAGGCAAATCAGCCTCACGAGTGGAGACAGACAGAGCAGCCCCACGCTCCTCAGTGGCCGGGTCAGGGCTGGGACAGATGCACAGAGCTCTCTCTTGTTGGCTGGCACTGGAGCCCACGAGAATGGCGTGACGGCTGCAGCTCCCTGGGCACAATCCTTTCCAAAGCTCCCCTCTCCAGTGCCAAAACCTGACCCCAGGAAACCCGCTGGAGACTGCACTCAGCGCAGAAGGAAACATGCAGGAGGCCTGCTGAGAATTGCCCCTTCTAAGCAATGCGGTGGTATTACCTGCAATCCATGACCTGCTGGGTGAGCAAATTTGGATCAAGTTTCCAGGGAGACTTTGAGCTGGAATTTTAAAGAGTGTCAAGCTTCACCTTAGCTTCCATTGAAGGAACAGCAACATGTCCACTGTAAATGTCTGTACTACCAAGAGTGGCATTTACAGTTTCCTAGTATTTGGAATAAGGTTACCAGTTTTAATTTCCAATAACTGGAATTACTCTTGGTTTAAGAGAGTCAAAGATTATTCTTGCCAAAAAAAAACTGGGTATTTTCCCAGAAAGGTTAAATTAAGATTTAACAGTTTGAGTCTTTTGTTCCATTCCCCTCAAAAGCAGTATCATATTCCAGTTGCATTATTTTTTTTCATTTCTTCACCCCACTCTTTCATATAACTGAATCTCCACTTTGGCAACATTCTCATATCATTTTCTCCAGTCAAATAATACCTCGTTCTAAGCCATCTCATTTCTGCTAGTGAATCTCTTGAGTAATACATAATAGGAGATTACACCACTTCTCAAAGCCAACTTACTGGCTTATCAAAATGTTGCTGGAAAAACTTAGCATTCTTATTTTCAGATGTTTCCCAACAGAGAGCCAATTAGTTTTGGAAGCTTTTGGAATCCCATAATATGGGTAGGAGGGTTTTTTTTTTGTAGCGATGTATTTATAGATGCAGAAGGTTTCAATTAGACAGTCAAGGTGAAAAAGTCACAGTTAAAGAATGTGGTGGTTTCTGTTCTAGTTGTAGACCTAAAATTATATGATGAGTCACCGGAAGAGAAAACTTACTATTTTCTTTCTTGTCTGACCTGTAATATTCCATGATGGAAAGTTTATGTACTAAAAAAGCATGCCAATGCCACTGCTTGTTTTGTACATAGCAAACAAGCAAGCCATGTCCTATTCATTTGACTGACACAAGATCAAGATAATATTTCAGTGCTATTATTAAGCACTTAGATTTTTCCAGGCATTTTTTTTTTTTTTTTAGGAATTGTTATGCCTTTGGATATTTACACTGGAGTGTCTAGCAGTGACTTCTGCTCAGTCTTAGACAGGTTAGATTTGTTGCACCTATTACAGAATACCAAGTAGTGATCTGCATTCCTTCCAGTCATCTTATTTATTCTACTACCATAACCAGTTTCTGAAATATCTTTATAATAAATTTCTGAAATATCCTGGTAATTCTTTCCAGTTGCTTCTTGGGATCCATGAATTACTGCTGAACTGGGGATCTGTTATTGACTATCCGTCTTTTTCCTTCCTCTGTCCATCCTCTCACCCCAAACTTCTTAAAGAACTTCTATGCATCTGTTTGTCCCCACTGCATCCAATATTTTTACAGTGTGGACCCACGTCAACAGCAGAGGTTCAGTGAAAGCCACAACAGTCAGTTGTCTGATTTACGTGATGCTCACTTAGCTCATGGGAGACTGAATTTTACTCCTAGGTTTCAACCAGGTAAAATTCACTTTTGCACCCTCCGTTGAGTGCTCTTCCAACCCTTACCTCCAAATACCTTCCTAACTTGCCTACACATACATCACTGTATTGGGGTTCACCTAGGACTCACGGTGTAAACAACAGAAATGCAAAGACATTTTCAGAGACTGTTAATACATTGGAAGAAACAGAGCCACACTGCTGAGGTATCCACAACCTCAGAGAAATACACAGCAGCGACAAGCAGACAGGCTGATTTAGGAACTCTTGTCCCCTTTATGGAAGACATACTTGATGCCACAACCAAAAGCACCAGACACGTAGGTGACGTAGGTTGACGGCACTGCTCAGTTCTAACTGCTTCTGCAACTGAAATGTGAAGTTCTAATTATTATTCACTTGAATAATTTCAAGTAATTCCTGAAATTAAATTTATACTTGACTAACAACTTTTAGACTAGCAAAAAATGTAATCAGAAATGCAAGATGCACTGAAAATACAGCCCTGGCATACAGATCATATTTATCAGAGCAAATATGAAATAAATCTGACAAAAAGTAGAACAAAAGCAGAACTTCCTAAATTGAACAGGATCATTGGGGATCATTATCAAGGTAGCTGCACATACACAAAATGGGCCTGGGAATGGGATCACTGGGATTCGAACAGGAGGCCTAGATAGCTGCTAGCAGCTGAACGTATAATTGGCTTAAATTTCATTATAGCTAATTGCTGTGAAGAATACCAGGAAAATTGTTTTGTTATCCATTCTGTGAAAATTACAGTCTAGATGAAACAAATGCTTTGCAGACAAATGTTTTTATGAAGGAAGTTATTACAACTTCAAGGAAGAACGCTGCTGTCACAGCAGGACACAAACCGTGGCAATTTACAAGTAAAAAGGCATTTGGCTTCTGCAAAGATCCTGCCACGCTGCAGACCTGTAAGGAATCAGGGCATACACCTTCCAGTTGGTCTGTTTTAGCAGCATGACTTGCTTGCAGAATCCAGGCAATACTGCAGCTACTGTATTCTGCAATGGACAATAAGCCACCAGAGAATTTGGGGCAGAAAGATGAATTACGACTGTCCTTACTTATGTTTCCTTTGTAAAAGTAAGTTTGGAAAAGCATGTTCATGCCAGTCAGCAGAAGGCAGTAAGGCAGAGTTTTGAGTGTCCTAGCTCTGACTTAAATTGCCAGTTCTGAGAAGCCTGCATTTCTGATATTTTCATTGGCATATTTCAATGGGAATAAGGTTTTTAAGTCACTAAAGTGTATCTTAAATTTTAATGTACTTGTGGAGCCTAGGGTACATTTTTTCGCCATGACTGGAATAAGACGTAACAACAGCAACAAAGAGCAGACAGAAAACATCCAAACACCTCTCTGAGTTTGCCCCTCTGTGTGTTGCAGCAAGAATTTGAGTCTTTAAAAAGACTCTTCTTTAGAAAGAAGTTGGTTGTCCAGGCTTTTACTCAAGTTACAGAACACTTTGTGTTCCTACTTTGCTTTAACATGGCCTCAAAATGTGTGTGCGCTCTTGGCCTACCTGAACCAGATGTCAGGAGAAATTTTACTGAGTTCTTGGAAAAATGCTGCTTGCCAGGCTGCCTGAGGTGGCAGTGGCTCCTTGTGTCTTCACTAAGGAATTCCTGAGCAAGTTGCAAGGGCTTTAAATGAACTCCTGGTCTGTTTAAACCTCTGAAAGACATTGAGCTTGGTGAGGCCCACTACACTTCTGTAGAAGAGCAGAAGATTTTGTTAGACATGGAAAAAAAAATCACTTTGATGGTAAAATCCAAAAAACAAAAAACATTGGCATTGGGAGGCTGAAGAATCTTTGGCATTGGAAGGTTTGCATTTGTAGGGCTTTTGCTGATTAATAATAGATTTGTTAAAGATTTGCCACAAATGATCCAGTTATGGATTGTGTTTTAGGAAGGAAAAGAAAGATAGGATCACTAATAGGCTTCCAGGGATCTTGAACACAGGTTAACTTTTTCTTTCCCCTTCAACACTTTTTTCTCATTCAGAGATCCCCTGGGGTATGTCAGACTGACCATCACCTTCCCTAGTCATTCCCTCTATGCTGGGAGTGAATTCTTCTCTCCTGACCTAGCACGTGAGATGCAACTTCAGTAGTGTCTTCCTGGACATCTGTCCTTCTGTCCTCCTTGGACAGCTGACACTGCTCTTCTGGTCGGCCAATGAGCTCTGCAGCTCAGAAATGGGTGATCCTTGGGCACCAGATCACGCAACTCAATCCTTCCCTATTTCCCCACTTTTTCTAATGACCACAGCTGGCTGGTACAGATTTTCTGGTAGCTAAAATGAATTACATTTATATCCAGTCAGTCCTGATTAGGTGACACAATATCCACTTAATTCCGTCAGAAAACATCTCCACTGTCCCAATAAGTCAAATGTCAAAGTCCTCATCTCCCAAAATGGGAATCTTGTTCTCATGCTGTATTTAGTTTGTACGAGCTGAATTCTGTTATTTGCTTCCAGCAATCAGTATAAAATAAAACAGGTTTTTGGTGCCTCTGAGTGTTCTTAGACTATTATCCCTTGGAATTTTTTTCTTAATTCCAGTTTCTCCTCCAACTCAGTCACTCTGATGCTTTGGACCACGTTCTTCAGGCCACATCTTTTGTATCTAGAACACATCTGCTCTCACTTTAGATATCAATGTTTTTCACCCAGCCACTGATATGAGTCTCACCATGATCAGTGATTTCCTTCTGAGATGCATCTAAATTTTTCTGTTTTTTTCAATGTGGAAGCTTCCCAGTGATTCGGCGCTAAAATATTCACGTTTCCTTTAGGCAGTCCCTTCCACGTGAGGCTGTTGAGTGCTTTTAGGTTTGCAGAAAGAAGCAAACTTGCAAGACAAGCAGACAGCTTGTGAGCTAAATCTCTTGAGCTTTGAGGGGCTTGTTTGCCTGAAGGGTGAACACAGTTCAGTGCAGCTCTACCAAAGTTCCATTTTGTTAATAAATGTACAGCATGTAGCTGGCTAAATGAAAAATGAAATCCAGTTATAATTCCTGAAGCACCTCAGGGAGGTGTTATACTGACAGAATGCCGATTTGTATCTTTAATAGGACATAATACTGCTGGAATATCAAAAACATTTTATATAGGTGCAAGTCATAAAATGCTGAAGCATCCTCATGGCTAGAATAGACTTTGTAATGTTGTCATAATAAAATAGCAGTTTTAGCCTTTTTCCTTCTGTTCTAAATAGCTTTTAGGAACATGAGAGTACATTTGATATTCCTCAAACATAGCATAACAAAAAGAGATTTTTTGGTCAAAGAAAGTTTAAGAAACATTCAAACGTAAGTCTTCCCAAAAGCCACTTTCTTACTCCATTACTAACATTTACAGTTGCACTATTTTGTGAAATAAACAGCACATCCCACTACTTAAATGGATGTGATGCTTCTCATGAAGGCATAGACTTTTTTTATTATTATTTATTTATATTCTCCATCTGCTTTATGTATTCAGTGGATGGAGGAGGTTTCGGTCACCTCTGAAGTCGCTTTGCTGCCAAGCTGTCACAGCTAATCAGTTCTCATCTTGAACATGACTGAAGCTGCATTATCTTCCTGCCTTCAGTGACTACCAGCCCCGGGCTGAAGCAGAGATACAAGATTGACTCAGTAGTCATTTATCTGTCTGCTTCCCAGTATCACTTCTTACAATGACTTTTGGCATTCTGCTTATCTTCTAGGTAAGGACCACCTCTGAAGTATCATTGCTTGAAAAGTCATATGGTTAAAAATGGTGAACTACCCTGTCATGTGAACTTAACCTTCAGTTGCCTTCTGATTGACACCCTTTAGAAGGAAGCCTGAAGACTACGAAATTACCAAGAATAACTAAGGTGCACAACTGAGCCAGCTTAGCACAATGAGGCTGCTCTGTTTTTTCTACTCTGATTTGGATCACAGTTTTAGATTCATTTTTTCTCTCCTCAATTTGAAAACACATCAGCGTCATACTTTCAGAATCCATCAAGAAAAGTTCATCTGGGACATTTTCTAGGTTATTACATCAGCATTTCAGCATGCTACAGCTGCAAACACAGCTTGAGCTGCAATTTCCACAGATTTGCATTTACAGTTAACAGCCAGGAACACTTAGACATGCAGAGCTTCTGCTGGATATAAACACTTCAAAAATTCTCTTTCCTTATTTTTTTAATAAGGAGAGCCTCTCTCTTGTTTTTGCATGAAAAGCATCAGAATTTAACTCCTGGTGACTATAAACGAACGACTCAATAAATCTGTTTTTATACTAGCTACAATCTTGCATCAGTATATAACCTTGGAGGGGAAGTGAAGAAAATTCCGTCTTTTGGTTTCTTGTGGACCCAGCCCTCATTAGCACTACGTGGAAACCAAGGCTTTGCAGGAGCTACAGGATAGTAACTGTAATTAAGTAGGTCTTGTCCTAGCAGGTATCTGTGCTCGCAATTAATTGGTATCCATGCTGCAAGCCTCAGGTGAGAAAAGCCAAAGAGTGATTCCACGGTCCTCAGGGGCCGGGCACTCTGCAGTTACCAAATTCCCTTTTCCATCTGTTGCAGTTCTGATGCAAAACTACAATTTGTTCTCTGATTAACAGCTGGTCTGAAAAATTCAAAGGTGTGGACTTTTTGACTAACTAAAATAAATTAGACTTCCTCTAAACCAAATCAACTCCGGGCTGAAAATAGCTTCCTCAATACTCCTCTAATATGGACATTGTTTTAAAAATGAGTTGTTGGGTTTTCTTTTTTCAGAACTGTATTTCAGATGAATTTGTCTTATCCAGTAAGACAGTTTTAACATACATTATTTGACACAAGGAAATTTCTACATTTATAGAAGTATGGAATTGTCTATTATAGGGTGTCCCTACTATCACAGTGGGATGATCCTAGGAAATTTCTGAAGTGCATTTAAATGTAGCTACTAAAACTAGAGTATGGTTTGTGCTGAAATTTTGTTTATATAGTTTAATTGTATTTTTGCATAGAAAGGGAATAACTACCACATGAAAGCTTCTCATTTGAGGGAGAAGGAATAAAGGTGAGAGAGTCCTAAGGGAATATTTCTCAGTTCAGAGCAAAGTAGAAATATTCTCTGTTGTAAGAATTTCTGGGGAATGCAGAAGGAGTGCGGGTCATTGGCACTTCTTTTAGCATCTTGGTGCTAATAGGTTTCCTAGCAAAAATAATTATTTTGAGATACAGAAAAATCAATTCCTGAGCATGGTTTTAAGAAAGAGAAATAGTATTGCACAAAAAGCACCATTAGCAGCTCTGCTTTCCTCTGTTACTTCTGAATTTCTCATGAAGAGATGTGGAAAGCTAGACCTAGAAAAGAGATAGCTCACAAAAAGAAAAATTGCATACGAGTTCCTCTTGCCTTTATTCCACTTGAGCTGCTCAGGTACTATTACTCAGACACTTGTCAAATGAAAAAACAAAACAGCTATAGTTCTAATACCAAAGAAGAAAACTAAAGAAAAGGTAAAATAAGAGGGAATAGTGCAAGATTTGTCTCACTGGAGACCTCTCCACCACCTTGAGAGCTTTCCCATTACCGAAACGTTGGGTTGTGCAGACAGGAGTAAGGCCAGGGAAGATGAGGAAAGAAAGATAAAAGAGGACAGTAAAAGGAAAAGAGAGTCTAATAGAACTAACGTGAGCTAGAAGCAGAATCTTGTAATTGGAAACAGAGTATAGAAGCTGACAGCTTGGAAGTCTCAAATGAAGTTTTTGGCTCAAGGTCTTCCTGAGAGATGCTACCAAGTAAGGAATAAGATTTACAACTGTGGAAAAAATAAAAAAAAAAGAAAGAAAAACCACCAAACACACAGGGCTAGCACCAATATGGCAGTAAGGAAGCAATTATGCAAAGCAGCCCTCTCTGAAAGATTTCTAAGCTACTGGAGGGCACTCTGAATTTGACTCAGAGGTGGAAACAGCCAGTAAAGATGATCAACGGCATATTTTTACTTCCCTGGGGAAAGCTGCTTCACAGCCCTACAGATTTAAACTGGCCATTATGATGATTCACACTGCAGGCCTATAGAAAGCAGAAAACTCTTGCAGCTAGCCCAAGCAGCCTGGTGCTCAGTGCATTCCTCTGTGTTGGTGGCTACGGAGAAGAAAGCGGAGGGAACGTTTACCCCATACACAGAGGCATCCTCTGAATGTTTTCAGCTGCAGTTTTACAGTTGCTTGATTCTAAGGGTCAGATTAGATGCACAGATGAATATTACCTGATCTTTCCCAAAACCCAAACTCATGCCATGTCATGAGCTACCACCTTCTTTCTTGTGGTATAGCCCAGTCACATACATGCATGTACACACAAAAAAATACACGTACACACACAAATGCTTTGCCCAAATCTGGAAAAATCACTTGTTTTACAGTTTTTTTTTTTAATCTCTCTCTAAAACTGCACAAATATCCTTTTAATTGCTGAGAAATGTCTGAAATGTAAGAGTGTGATATGACCAATGCTGACTTTATCGACACAGGTGCTAAAAAAAAGGCTACCTCCCTAAGCCTATACTAACAAGCAGTCTCTGTGCAGATAAGAGAAGAATGGTGGGAAAGTTAAATGTGATACAGATCTTTCTCTTTCCCATGCTAGTCTGTTAAACGTGGCTGTACAAGCAAAAACAGAAAATTACTTTATGTTATGCAGAACAGTGCTTGAAGCTACAGGGATAAAGGAAGTTATTGCTAATTATTGACAATTATTCTCCTAATTAAAATGAAAAAGAAATTCAGGTCAGTGCAAACAGCAGGCAAATGATTTTGCAGGAATGGAAAAGCCAAAGGAAGGAGGCAGGTTGCGACACAAACCCTGCGAGCCTGCGGAGCTGTCGGAACGGGATCCCGTGTTCGCATCCAACTTGGCCAAGGCCACATCCAGACCGGCTGCCTCCCGGATAATTAAGCTCTTCTCGAAGGGCCTGCTCCTGAGCCAGAGTTTCTCCTGAGAGAGGCTGGATGGACTCTGTATCCATTAGTTACAATCCATCATCTCGCTGCCTTAAACCCTGCCTAATAGGATATAAGAAATAAAGTCTCTGTACGCAGAAGACAGTATGAAGACTGTCATATTAAACTGATAATTAATAGAGAGAGCGTTGGGAAAGTCAAATGAACTTCTGCACAAGAGCCTCATGCCTGCACATTTCCCACTTTCTTCCTATTTCTTATATAGCAGCTACTCCGGGGTAACACCTGGGCCCCAGTGCTGTACGAATGCGCCGCTCCCTCTCTGAGATGTATTTTACTCTGAATAAAAGCTAAATGGCTTAAGAAATGAGCTTTGCAGGAAGAATAATTAGCAAGCAAAATTTTGTTTTAATAAAATGCAAATTCAGTTCTGCTTTGTTTAAAATGTGGTAGTCCATCCCAGAACTCAGATTTCCTCCATTTACATTTTTCCTCGCAGGAAACGGAAAGGAGGAAACAAGCAGGAAACAGGAATTGGCCTACGACTCAATACCCAAATATAACCATCACACCCCAAATCGGACGCTATTTTTACAGATTTTTTTTTGATTAGTATTTCTTCCACATAGAGATGGAACTTTTTAAATAGAAAAAGTAAGCACTTAGGAACATTTTCAAGCTGACCCCTTACTTAAAGATTTTAAATAATAACTATGCTAAAGGACTCATTATTAATGACACAAACAGCTGTTAAAAAATAACATCACCAAACAACTGTTTAATTTGCATTTTCCAGCCAATTTTAAACTCAAAGTCACAAACATTTAAGCCACAGTAAAGAAGTAATAGAAAAAGGAGCAGTATTTGATACTTTGTTTATTCTTCTGCTAAGCTTATCAGCTGTGTTATTTAAAATACTGATACTTGTGACTAGGAAATCCTGAAGAGGGGGAAAGGGCATTGAAAGGGAAAGTATTTTCCATTCAAAATTATTACTGCATATGGCCTAAAACCACCATTAGAAAATCTGCATTAGAAGTTGTTAAAAACTCTCAGACAAAACTTCTGATGCCTTAAGATGCAGCAATGCCCATGTAATTGCAAATGCTTTCTGAGCTCAAGAGAAGTTGCATTTTAGTACCGTTAGATAACATCCATTCTATCTATTCCACACACTGAATTTAGGTCTAATAGGAACTCTAAATATGGGTGGTGGAGTAACGTAAACTTCAGTGACAGAAAACCATCTTATAATTCAGTCATTTGCTTAATTCTGTGATATGTAAAATAGTTTAAAGAATGGAGAGTAAAACAATTATTGGCTGTAGATTAAGCTGAAGACATTATTATGCTACTGATAAACTGTTGTTTTTTTCCTGTCTTGATTTGTTTATACAGTGTATATTCTGTATTTATATGGTTTTGAATATTTATATAAGAAAGTATGATTTTTCAAACCATTTCTCCCATTGGCACAGGTGGAGGTACATAACTACACTTTCAAAGTCACGGTCAATAGCAACAGAGGTTAACTTTGGGAAGACACCCCCTTGCACTCCAGTACGTGAGTCTCACTATTAAAATTGTTTTAAGATTTATTCCAAGTTTTATCAGTCTGTTCAACAAAACCAGGAAATCAATGGTAACAAGCAAGTTTTTCTGCTGTTTGTCTCCGTTAAAATAAAAAGTCATTGAAAATTCACATATTGTAGGGAATGGTATAGAAGGGAAAATGAAAAAGAAACCAAAACACAGAATGGATGTTTAGCCACTAAATTATTTTCTATGCACATTCCTGCCTGCAGCCACGTGTGTTGGTCATTCTCCTGAAAGACTTCAGGATCATCCCCGATTTGGAGAATTGCTGACATTTGATAAGGTGAATTCCTCACACCCCCTGTGGTAGGTGCTGCTGCTCACAGCAAGGGCGCGTGGCTGCGCTGGCCCCTCGGGAGGCCAGTGCTCACTAATTGTTATTAGGCTTGTTAGTGGGTGTGATTGTAAAGGGACAGGCTCTCCAGGCTGGGATAGGAGATCCGGAATCAAAATAATCTGCCTTGAAATACCAATTAAGTTTAATGTTTTGTATAAATGGTCACTCTCAGCAAGATTAACTTAACTAAACTAGCTCATTTAAATATTTCAGCTCTGCAATTAAGAGCTTAAGAAATTAAACATAAAACACCCGTTTCACCTACTGTCTTCTTTTAATGAAGAATTGTGATGGAAAACAGTGAGCTGTCAGCATGTATCTTTCCAACTAGGTATCTATGCATGTATCCACACATTTACTATTCATCCCAATTTTTATCCCAAAGTCTGTCTTTACAATGATGATGTATGTTTTAAGTACCTGTAGATATTTAACCACCCAGTCCTTCAATTACTTACATCACTTACTGACAAGCAGGCCTCAGTGAAATGCATTGATGGTAGTTTTGTAGAGGCAAGTTGAGTTAGCAATGACTGGACTTTCCCTTGTTTAATATTCTGAACAGTTTTGAGTGGAATGTGAATGCTCAAGGCCAATATTAACTTTTTTTTTTTTTTTAATTATAAATTACTTTTTTGGTTTTCACATCATATAAAGCACTACAACCTACTCACTATTGTTATCTAAAGTTTCTCCAGTGAGAGAGATTTTAATACTGTAATCAAAGACCTTGTATCGTGAGATTTAGGGGTCTACTAAAATATTCCGTTTTTACACTGGAACCAGTAATTTTGCAAATAGCTCATGGAAAAGGGTATCCCAGAGCATTTACAACATAAAAAGGAAAATACTGGAAAGAAAAAAAAAATATATTTTAGAGATAGAAATTAAAACCATAGTTTATTCGGTTACCAGCACATAACTGAGAAAACTTTACTTAGGTCCTTAAGATACACATTGCCTCCTGTTTAACCCCTCAGAGACCGGAATTTCTAGAACCTTCCCAGATCTACAGAATCCAACTCCACCCGACTCCTTAAGAAAGCATCTGCTTTATGAGGAAATGGAAAATTTCTTTCCTTTCTGCTCAAACCAATGTCCCCATCTTGGTATTAAATGCACAAAATATTTTTTGGATCAGAGGGAACCCATGTCTTTTCTGCCCAGCAGATACAGTTTCTCCGACATGCAGACATTGCTTATTCCAAGCCAGGCTACTCAGCAGCCTGACAGTTGCAGTGTTTTAATGATAAATGAAAAACACGAGTTCAAATCTCCTCAAACAAAGCGAGCTACGAACCTTAGTGTCCCCCGCAAACCCTTCCCTCACCTCAGAAAAAGCCTGTGGCAGAAATCTGCCAGATAAAAGGCAATCTCGTGGATTCAACAGCATTTTGTGAGAAAGGTTTGTCGCCCAAAACTAACTCTAAGATAATTTTTTGCCTGTGAATTTGGAGGACACAGAAGCTCTGCTTTGCATTACAAACGGTGCATCAGAGAAGGCAAGACTTAAACACTCCTTCTCAGAGTTCCCTACTGCTTCCTAGATTTTGTATTTAATTCTAGAGTTCTAGAGCCTTCTCTCTCTCTCTCTCTCTCTCTTTTTTTGTATGCAACAAGGAGAGGAGAGCAGCAAGTCAAGCTCCTCTATCTATGGATCTATGGGAGGATCAAGTTTTTGGTAATCTGAGCTATTACAGAAGAACACATTTTTCTTCACCGTCTACAGCAGCAGCCTATATGACCATGAGTTTTCTATTTCACATGCCCCATTTAAACATCTAAAATTAAACGACTGTAGATTTGGGTGTGCAAGATTTATGCTTCAGTACATAACTTCCACAAAAAGTCAGTGAAGTCATCGATGCCAGAGCTCGAGTTTTCACCAGCCCTAGCCTAAAAGAAGTATTTAACAGGACTAGTAACTATACTCCTTTCCTGAGGGTGATTCCAGCCGGCTATCACAAATACAGAATTAGGATTAAACCATTAATGACAGTAAAGCCTATTAACAATATCAATCATGAATAATTCAACCAGCTGTAACAGGCACAATAAATCTACTTTCAATGCAATAAATTTAAATTATTTAAATAATCGTTTAAAATAATTTAAAATAATGTCACTTTTTCAAGTGATACAATTACACAATAACACAACCGCCAGGATTTTGTTCTCTTGTTCAAAACCACGAGGTAAAATATTCAGCAGAAATACAGACTTGTCTGCAACTGGCTTAAATTGTCCTGTAATGGACTAGCAAGTTTCAACCCATTTCCATGAACAAATCAAAGGGGACAAAGCAAGAGAATAAGAAACAAAACCGACCTGCCTATTCTCACAGTCATTGATTAAGTGAGAGGACACTTGCTGTTGCACAGAAACCACAATATAATTTTATCTCACAGTGTGGTTGGAGGAGAAGGCTACACTTTCAAGATCATCTGACTCAAAGTGTAACAAATATGTTCCTCAAATCCACTCGCCTTCAAGTCAAGCTTTACACACATACCTATGCCTACAGTAAAGAATAAAAGGAATAACATACATACTTAAACTCCCCTTTGCTCAGAAGTGGAAAGATGTTGGAAAGGAACACCTGGAAATATGTGTCCAGAGGGCACAGCCTGGCCCCTTAGTACCTACCTCACCAGAATCTTTTTAGCTTTAACCCAGCTAGATAAATAGGCAAACCACAACAAAATAAAACAACTCCGAAGAGCTGCCAAAAGAAAATAAGATTTGTAACACGTACTACAGAAGGATTAACTTCTTATTCAAAAAAAAAAAAAAATGCTTTCTTCAGCAGAACTTCATACAATGTCCAGTCACTGTCTAATGTCTGTGTATCTGTAATGTCTGTGTCTCTTAAGCCTTCTAACTAGCCCTTGTATAGAGATTAAATTCCATCCTTTCAGAAAATACCCTTTTTTTTGCCTTGAGCAATCTTGTCTTTAGCTGGCACTCCAGCCAATTCTGAGACAAATCTTCTGGAGTTCTAGTTGTGTATTCACAAACACAGGAGGAAGCCTAGAGGGAAACACTGATCTATATGTACACATTTCTAATGTATATTTCACCAGTCTAACTACATCATCTTGTGTCTCTTCTCCCCATGCTTTGTGCCACACGCTGACTATAGATTTGGCTGATGTTAGACACCTACTGTTTTCACACCATTAATGGCTTTAAGATAAACAAAAAAAAAGTCATACCTTCCTTGTGTCATACAGAAATTTCCGTCTGCTTCTATTCTTTTTCTCCACGTACTTTTCAAGTAGGGAAGAGTAGAACTTCCTTTTCTGGAGACAAAACATTCAAAGACAGCTCTATCAATACACTTAGAAATATGAAAATTAAACATAAATCTTTCCTTTAATATTTTATATTTGCTATATCTACTATTGAACATGGTATTCCAGCTAAAAGTTGTGGTAGCAGCTACCAGATGGTTTGCATCATCACCATTTCTTGGTGTATTTTTTAACCTAATATGATGTATTTTTAACCTTAGTTCGAGGTCAATACTTTATCCTATCATATTGCTCCATTAACAGATATATCATCCAAGAATTAGCAAAGATAAAAACAAAATTCATCCTCTGACCACCCATAGTAAGAAATTGCCTCATCAGGCTCTATTTTTCTTCCATCCTCTAACCTGAAGGATGATGATGGGAATTGCCTGAGTATAGATGTGCTCAAGGAAAATTATTCAATCCATTTGCTCAGAGTAGTATTGGATGGGTGCTAACTAGTTCTGCTGCATTTGCTGACTACTCATCTCTGGCTCACAGAACATTT
>JAVCKT010010826.1:6148-24413 GCA_032273925.1 Rhynchotus rufescens
TGCCAGAATAATAGAATTAGAATCTTTTAAAAATTCTGCCTGTGTCTCATAACCTGGACACTGCTGTTGTGAGCTTCCCTGTGAGGAAGGCAAGCAGACTGTGTATCAGGCTTAAGGAGTTAGTGTATTTCAGCTGAACCTCTATACTGCCCATGTCTGTGTTTTTAATCTGTTTCACTTTAAGCTTCTTTCATCAAGTTTTCAGCTAAATAGCATTACTAGGGCAGGCTAGGAGCACACACACAAACAGTTCCTGAGGTTACCATGGCTCAGCTATCAGGCGGGAATTGGTTGCACCACTCTTACTTGCTTATATGCAAGAGCACTAAATTTAGGAGACTGTCACAATCAGGTGAAAAACAGGGAGTGGTGAGCAAGAGACAGCATGATCCTTTAACATTTTCTTTCAAGGATTTGAAAGGATCAGAGAGTTTCTGCAAGGCAGAGCTGCACAACTCAGTGGCAAGGAAGGCATCTGGAGTGAAAAATGTCATAACGGGGCCTTCCTTATCTTTGGTTTGCAGATATTGCAGTCCTTCATGTCACTCCCCTATCAGAGCAATATTGCACCACATAGACATCCCAGAGAAATGAGGACAAGCAGGTGGGCCATGCTGTGAGCCAGGGGTTTGCCCTTCACACTGGCCAAAGTACCATCCCACAGCATCTTGAGCCAAGGACTCTGTTGGGACCAGTCATCCCAGATGCCAAGGGAAAATTTTATCAGAGTAGTTTAACTCTGTCCCAAAGGCAAGTTAATCGCAAGGTGAACTACCTCACTTCTTGAAAGAGCACTTGTAAAAATCCTGTCAGGATATCTGCACCCAGATCTCTGGCTGGTGATGGAGTCATGGCCATCAAAAACATGCTCTTGTGGCACAACATTGTCAACTGTCCTTATGGTTTCGATCATGATGCATCAGAACCTGCAGAGAGTCTCTTTCCAGCTGCTCTTTCAGCCTCTCTCCTCCCCAACATGATCTCCCATCTTCTCAAGTGTTTCAGGAACACATTAAGTCTTTCTAGACAAGCTTTGCTGTCTGGTGAAACAAATGACCCTTTCTGAGCACAGAGCAAAATAAGGGTTTGGGAACAATTGGAGGAAGTAAGTGCACCAAGCCGCCTCTCCTGCAGTAATTACCACGGTGCGCTTGGGGGAGAGGGGAGCAAGGGAGTACCCTATGCCTGGGCCACGCTCTCCTCCGAGGCCTGGGCCTGCTCCATTGTTCTGGCCAGCAGCCCCAGGACTCCAGCAGGAGCAGGAGCAGGCCTTTAATCCCCATTTCCTCTTGGCCGAGTCAACTGCAGTATATGCCCGTGACAGCTAAATGAAGAATTCCTTTTTCCACAGGACCGGCAACAGCTTTTAACTCATAAACTCAAGGTAATTGACATTGCAAACAAGCTTTACCCACAGGGACCCCTGAGCAGTCAACAATTGGGCTTTAATGAGTAGGAAGGGAGCCAGGGGGAAGTCCTTGTGCACCACTGTAGGACATTCTAAGAAAAGCTCTTTCCCTTTTCCAGGCAAGGCAGTGATTAAAACCCATGCACAAAACTCAGCAAGGAGGGAGGCCCCACCAAAAACAACTTTCTTCCTGACTTTCCTGTGGAAAAAAAAAAAAAAAAAAAAGAGGAAGAAAAATGATTAGTGGGACTTGAGAAGGACAAGACTAGCAAGTTACCAGATCTGAACAATAAAAGGGGAAACCAAGAATAGATGAAAAGTTGAAGATCCCAGAGCTGTTGCATTTTGCACATAAAAGGCAAATAACAGCGCCCAAACACTAATATGAACTGCCACACTGGGGAGAGCATGGAGTGGAAGTGCCGATCCAGGTATTATATTAGCAAGGCTGGAGGTTCTCCGGACTCGTGATCTCTCCTGTGTCTCCTGTCCAGACTCAGCAAAGCCATGGACAGTTGGGCATTCTGTGTCAGCACTTCACAAAGGGACACTAGTCCTTGCTGCAGAGGGGAAATGAAATAAAAGAGCACTAGAAGAGGTCTATGACATTTGCAGGACCACATTTTTCAACACTTTTATGGTGTTTTTCAATTTTCACTTTATTTACTAGATAAGAAAAGGCATTTTTAAGGGCATTTTTTGAGTCATATCTAGTAAGGTGAAGGACAGAGACAGATTGTAAAAATCCAAATGACATGTACAAATACCATATGTTTTACATCTTGGAAGATGACAAACAGATAGATAGATGCATAAGAACACAGTGATGTGTCAGCCAGAAAAGGAGGGAAGTTTCTGAAAAGCTTATTATAAGGTGGTTTTAACTGGACCTTTTTGAAAAGATGGAAACAGTCCTAAATTGATACGAATGCTATAAATTGGCTGATATCACCAGATCAATGTCAAGGGAGTATGACTAGTAACAATTATTTTTCACAAAAAAAAGACTTATTGGCAGATGATTGTAAATGAGTATTAAAGCTCCGAAATGGAAGAAAAGAATTAAACCTGTCCTAACAAACCCCTGGAAAATGGCCAAAGCAGAGAGAAGGGACCATGGGATAGCTATCCCTGAGGAGAGGCAGAGCTTGCTGCCTTCTAAGTCACTGGCATCTGCAAAGGGCATCCCATCTTCTCCTCTTCCTGATGGGGCAAAGGACAGACAGGATAAGAAGGGAAATTTCCAGCTGCACAACAAGATATTTTTCGCATTCTTGGCAATCCCTCTGGAGGTTATTCCTTGAATATATTCTGTGAACACAAATTCTGTGAAACCAGGATTTTAGTTTCCTTATTGGCTTGTAGTTTGTTTGTCTTTTGTCAGATCTTTAAAGTCGGGCAGCCTGGATCCTGCTTTTGTTCCCTCCACTGTCTGTTTTGTGATGCTCTAAGTGAAAATGACTATTTTCTGGCAGTTCTGGAACTTCACACTTTATTTACATATGAACCAAAGATGTTCAACTAGAGAAGAATTTTTCTCTGAACTCAGCAACCAGGGAGTTAATGCAGTAGCACAGAGGAGATATTAGTTATGTTTTGTGATTAGGTTAAACCTTTAGTTATATCCATACCCTTGACTTGTTTTAGCAATATGCCCTGGCACAGCTGGGTTCATGGAGTATTGTCTGATGACAAAACTTAATCATCTGAATTGTGTTTCAGCTTTTTCTTCTAGCATCCACAGAGCTCAGTTTCTGCCAGAAAGGAAGGAAAGTCTTGTAGGTGAGTCCACTCAGTACAGGCTATCTCCAGCTCACAGCCCTGGTTAACACAGCTATGATTTCCAGGTCTGGGCTGGTCTTTGTCCCATCAGTTCTGTCCCATCAGCTCAGAGTATCAACACAGGGACAGAAGGCGTTTCTCTTCCACTAACAAGTACCCCACCCTGTGGGACTTCACAGTGTGCCTGTGTTAAACAGGAACAATAACACTAGCAAAAGTGTACCACAATAAGCTTTGAAGATCTTGCTGGGAGTGTGAAGAATTGCCAGTGGAGTGCAATGATGAAATAGTACTACGTGCTAATAATAGGCTGTCGCTATCTTGTGTAAGTTATGCCATTTATCTTGACAAAGGCTGTACTGGCTGGAAGGAGCATACTTCCCAGTGCTTCCTGGAGCCCTTGCAGGGGATACTCCCTGCAGTGCTTGCTTGCTCACTGACTGATGTTGTACCTGTGGTCAGAGGGGCAAGAGAACCTAGGTGAGATTCAGGAGCCATCATCACTGGCAGTTACCACCGCAGCCTGATCCATGGGGATCCAGCAGTGACATCATTTTGAGCTCCTGGCAGTACATACTCTGGCCATGCTGAGTCCAGTACAAGATTACACCAATGAGCTCCAAGGCTCCCAAGGGCACTGATTGATAAAGGTCCCCTGGGTCAGGGGGTCCCAGGACTCATAAATGTCCTGGGATTCATAAATCATGTTGTCTCCTGGTGAAATAGTAGATGCTGTCTCTGACTTGGGCAAAGATTTCTACTGTATATCAAACAATTCCCTTGTTAATCCCTCACAAACTGTGAGAACAAGGTAAATGACACTCATCCATCATGGCGTAAGGGATCAGAAGGAGACATTCACCATGCCTCACAACATAGTTTGTAGTCTTCATATGAAGTTTAGTGCAGATATATGAAGATACCACTCTTTAGTTTTTGTCAGAACAACAGAGGAGTCAACTTCAATGGCAAGAGGATATTTTACCAAATGATAGCAATCGTTTCTTTGCTGCTGTGAGTGTGAAATCCATTTCCAGAGGACTTTATTGGGCATGAGCAAGGACTTCCCCCACAATTAAGAAAAATCCCCATTGCTCTTTCTAAACAACTAAAAATTAAACAATTACATTGACGAGAAGTTGCAGTGACTTTTGGCATAAGACTGAAGGTAGTTCTCAGCAAATATGCAACTCATTCCTGCCTCTACTAATACCAGACCTTTTGACGTCACACAACTATTTAGTTTGGGATTTATTTATCATCCAAAGAGTTGTTTTTTGATTTCTTTGTTTGTTTAAGTAAATGGAGTGTGTATCAAAAGGGAGCCTGCCAGCAAGACATGGAGGAGAGATTACTTTTTGGATCCATGAATAAAAATCCAGGCAGACAAAAAAGAAGCAGGAGCTGTTCATGTATTTGAAAGAACTGCAATTGGTTTGTACAGAAATGATCGTATTTGCATTTATATAGTGTAGATGTTGCAGGAGGCTTTCAAATTGGTGCACATTGTGCAGAAAGCTGAAGAGACGAAGTCAAATTACACACAGTAGACAAGCCTGACTCAGAGAAAAAGGAAATTTAATCAGTACAATTTCAAGTAAACGTGTACCTTTATAAGAAGCACCATGTACTGCATGCATCAGCCTCTCCAGCAGAGCAAATTGCTCAGCTTATCAGCTTCAGAGCTGTGGAAGACTTTATCAGTTTTGTCTGGATCCGTATCTCCATCCCCAGACTACAGAGATTAAACAAACTTTTGTTTAGACCACTAGCAATGCTCTTACCCACCTTTTTAGGTTATTGAGTCTTTTGCTATCTAGACACTGCATGAAAGAAACTGACTCCTGTTCATAGACCATTAAAAATGAAACTCAGTAATCATTACCACTTTGTGGAAATTGTCTCTAGACTGTGAAGGTGACTAACAATCCATTTTAGATACCCACCACAAGGAAAAATGAATAACTTTCAAGAGGTTACTAACAGTCTTGCTAACAATCATGACTACCTTGGATGCTTGGATGCCTCACTTTCAGAAAGAAGAAATTTGATGAGAAATATCTCACCACAGCATTCACCAAGATTGCTCCAAGACACCAGAAGCTAAAAGGTAAAACAGATAGAAGTAATATTTAGTAAGATATAAAGTCATACATGTGGATACAAGACTAAACATGAGTTAAAAGTAAAATACACAAGATATAGTATCCATCTGAGTGCTGGGTACCTATCTTAACTGTTCAACCTCAGCCAGAAATAAAAGGAACATCTGAGCCAACCAAAATGAAAACAGAGAAACAGAGCAACCGGACCTGGCCACCTTGTCTTTGTGCTCTCCCTTTTTCTGAGGCCCACCCCTGTCCACAGCCCATCTTCAATTTCTGTGGCTCTGCTAGTGGCCTGCAGCATCCCTAGAGCCAAAACCTTCATTTTCATGGCATACTCTCACCATGAGCATTTTCCTTGGTCTAGAGCACAGCTTCCTCTTTCATACTTAGTCTGCTTCATACCCCAAGCAAGTGCAGCTTTGATGACCCAAACCTCCTACCTCTGCTGCTTTTCAGGTCAGGTGCGGAGCAAGTTGGGATGCCCTTGCCAGCTGCTCAGGCCTGCACACCCAGGGTGTGTGAGAGTCCTTCACCATTGGCACATGTCAGATCACCAGTTGGTGCTTCCCTTGCCTAGACCCTGCTGTCTGCTGGCCCAAGAGGAGACAGTAACTGACTGTTACCAATATATCTCTTTACGTGTACCTTCAGACGAGTGTGAAATCTGGTGCTTTACCAGCTTTCTGATAGCAAGGCAGGAATAGGCTGCTTTACATGGATGTGCTTATGAGAGAGTTGCCTTCCTTCTCTGAGCTGCTTGGACCTCTTAACTGCAGGCAGAAATCTAGTGAGTTCCTAAGCCTCATGCCCATAGTCAAGTGATAACAAAGTTACCTATGAAAGACTAATTTTTCAAAGCCACTGGACAGCCCAAATGCCCACACTGAATAATGGGAGCTTTGGGCGCTCAGCACCTGATAAGTCTTTGAGAGTCTAACTTCGTTATCCAAGATCAACCATTTTAATCCAGCCCTAGTGTTCAATGAATGAGGAGTGGCATACAAGAAGTAAGCAGCAGACTTTTGTGGGCTGTGACTCCTACTGTCTAGCATATAAATGTCTCATCAGCATTACAGAGCATGCAAAACTGATGCAGACTTTCGAAGAAAAAGAGAGCAGTTCAAAATCAGCACCTTCTGCTCAACAAGCTGAGCCAATGCAGCTTTGATGCACACCCAGCCGCTACATCAGCCATGACATGCACGTGCCGCCTGCAGAAGTAACTTCTATTCTAAGAGATGGAATGAGCCATTTCTTTGTCATTAACAAAAGGCAGAGTGTCTATTAAAAAATAAAAGGCACCACAAAACAAACAAAATGATTCATTGGGATTTTAGGACTCACCTCTGAACACAGCAGGAGGGAGAGAGCTTGCAGTTACCCATTCTGGCTGCAGAATGGGTTCAGACGAAGAAAAATCATGTTCCCACAGTAGACAGTTTGAGCCTGTTTTGTCAGACACTGAGGTTCAAATGACCTTTCTTTTTTGGCACAAGGATTTTGGCAGCCTAGAGAGTGCTGGTGCTAAATAACAGTAACACCAGCTTTTCCCGGTACCACATACTGTAAACAATACAAACAGTGTTTCAGGGACTCCCTGAAGCCGAGTCACCAATTGGGATCCAGAGAAGGATCAAACTTTGGTTCATGAATGAATAGCTCCTATTTACTTGTAATGTCTATCTTGGTGGTATGAGACACAAACATGCATGTGAGTGCAGCTTCTTGTGCAAAAAGTCTTAGTACTCTGCTTCTTCAAATACTTTCTTAGATAACATTTCAGCAGCTAACGTGCCATGCAGAAAAGATATTCAGTTATGAGAACAGTTTTGCAAAGTGAATGTATAGCATTAACAGCTATAGGAAGACCAAATACACTGCAGGTTCATACCTAAAGCTATTTCTTAGTTTAGCTGTTGTCTGTGCCTGTGTGTCAATTCTCTGTCTATGAAATTTGGTACTCGTAAGTCAAATTCAATCCCTTTTGGTAGAGAAGTAACTTCTCACAAGATTTCTGGAAGGCTTCATAAAGATAAAGTTCTTATTAGGTCCCACTAAAGAAAAATCCTGCTGTGTGGAGTCTCTCAGTCATTATTATACATCAAAGAATCCAAACAGGCATTCAGTCTCCAGACACAATGCATATGAAACAAGGTCTGTAGGGTTTCACTGCTCACGGAGTCAGTCAGTCTATTTTACTACATACTGGCACTGCAGCACTGTCAAGAAGCCTTACCAACAAGGAAAAAGTCAAAGTGTTTGCCACTGTGTAAACTTGTAGTGAGAAACAATATCTGGTGTGAAATGCTTCTGATTTGTGTAAATAAAAAAGTCAGAACAATTTGCAGATGGAGATTTTCTAGCCTCTTACGTGTATCTGTGCTATCAGAACATCACTTTTTCTTTTAACTCTACAGCCAAGAAGTCCACAAAATCTTCAGTCTTTCTTTTCCAGAGTTGCCTGATCTACATTGGATAGAAGTGCACTCCTCACCAAAAGAGTGTGTAAGAGGATGTCCCCTTCAGCCTGTTTCCAAAAGTGGACTTCTCAGAAGGCAACAGCAACAGAAGTCAAGCAAAGACATTTCAGTTGGAAAAAAAATAATTCAAAAAACTAAGTGGCAACTTTTGATCAGCTTAATATTAGATTCAATCTTGTCAGCAAAGGCATAGTCTTTTGTAGGAAACCTCAAAGACACAGGAAAGGTTTTGCATGGCTACGTAGCATCTGCAATGTTTTATTTATTTCATACAGTCTGTCTCAAGTGCACCAATAGGCTTATTTTCCTTTCAAATATTCTTCCCTCCTCCCATCCCCCAACCCCAGCACTAAAAGATACTTCTCTAATGAATTGTTTTACACATTTTTACAACATTTAAATGAACCCAGGTGGAAGATTTCAAAGGATCGTAAGGTAGAAAGTTAACACCTCATTTCCTTTTAGAAGCTTTGAAGATCCCATCTATTGGACATGGAGGTTTTTAAAGATTGCGGGAAAAAAAATGTGAATAGTCCAAGATTCTCTGTTTCATACCTAGCAAAAGTAGAGATTAAAAGGCTACTTTTTAGTACATGAGTTCTTGACTGAACATAGGAAGATGGTGGAGGACAAAAAGAGGGCTACAGTCTGTCTACCTGGGGGTTTATATTCCCTTACTTAAAGTTTCTGCCTGGCGGAAAGATGGCCACTTTGTATGTTTCTTTTGCTTATGCCACAGGGAAAGTAACAGTACTGCAGTATTTGTCCAGTAAGCTGCAAAGCCGGTCACAATGTGGGACATGGAGCCAGACGAGAGACTGCTCTGACATCTCTCTGATAAGGAGCCCACCACTGCCACCGCATCCTTCACCCACCCTCACCCCAGCATGCCAAGCCGTCTTGGCACACAGTAGTTGGGAGGTAGGACCCCCTTTACAGCAAAAGTTAGTCATGGTTCTTACAGGCTTTGATCAGTGCTGGACTGCTGTTAGTGCCCTAATCTGGGTCCCTTTGACAAATAGATGTTTCTTCCTCACCTCTTCTGGAGATGCTTCTGTGTGCAGATGTGTTCACATATTTGGGTCTGCTGTTGGACTTCACTGCAGCAGATGTTTGGTGGTTGATGAGTGTTTCATTGCCGGAGAGCTGGCTTTTTAAATTTGTTTTCTGCTCGAGACAGGTAAAAGAAATTATTTCTAGTGCGTACAAGCGTGTACAACACCCGACCTCCTTTATCCAGTTAAAGGCTGTGGCACAGGAAAAGGCAGGAGCGAGGAACATGCCAGCACCCTTTGCCTTTCACAAAGAAATTTGCAGTAAAAATACTTCTTTTGAAGTAAAATTTCTTTTCCTATCATCTTCAAATACAGCAAGGCACATCAGGAGGCATGTCTTCTGAAAATTAATGGTACTATTTTTTCACAGAAAGCACATATGTGACTTACTACTTTAAATCTGTACCAATATAACAAATGCTGCCTTACTCCAACAACAGCAAAAAAAGTTGACTGGCTGAAGGAAATTTCATATAGGATCATATAACCTTACTATATGCTATAAAACCTCAAATCCTATGAAAGGTACATTTTTTTGCAGTATCAAAGCATTGCCCCCTTTCACAAGACAAAGTTATTTTTCTGGGAATAGTAGATGCCAAGTTAAAAAAAAAAATCTGGCCATAGATTATTTTTCTATCTTTTTTATCTGTCTGCCTCCTGATCAGTGTGTTACTACTCATATCGAACTAATCATATCTCACTACTGAGATACCTATGTCTGTCTCGAATACAAGCAACTCGAAACTCTTCAAAAAGATCAGCGCAACACGTGCTTTTCCTTGGTTATCAACACCAATTCCTTTCTGCAGAAGCATTTATAGTGGAGCAGTAAATGGACGCATCCAGAGGATCCACTCAATCTATGGATTTTAGATCAGTTGTACTTCTGGTTGCCCATTTCGACATACTAATGAAGGTTTGTTCATGATGATTGCTCATTTCTAGGTTTTTGCTGTATCAGTCCTGCATGCAGAGCTGCCCACATTCTTCCACATTGAGCTTTTTATCTATTTTGTTTTAGAAGTTTCTAAAATGAAAACGTTGAACCACAAGCTCTTTGTTATCTAGAACGAAACCAAAAATCAGCAAAATCATATCCCCTTGCTTGGATCAGCTGCCCAGAAAAAAAAAAGATCTTTAGACTGGGCTCAGCATTTTATTAGACCATACCAGTACTGAAAACCAGCTACCTCCAGAGTTCTATTGAGAAGAGGCGACTTAGACATGAAAGTAAACAGCAAAAAAAGACTTGCCACCCTGGACTAGCCTTGGCTTTGGAGAGATCACAGACTATAATCCCCAGGCAACCCTATCTCAGTGGAAGATTGCAAAGTCCTACAGGGACACACAAACACTGTAATCAAAGCAAAAGTCTCCTTATGAAGCCCAAATGGGCTGCACACCATAGAAGGGCCTGGGAATTTAAAAGCAGCATGGTGCCTATTAGCAACTAAAGGCATTTTGAGCCTGATTCACAAGTAAAGGTTTCCTACACACCATAGTTGGTGAGACTGATACAATTCTTTCCAAGCCTTTCAGTTGTTCTCTATAGGTTATCAATCCCGTATTTTGTCTTGTGTCAACTGCTGCCAGTTAACCTTCTTCACAGCCCAAATCTCCTGTAAACATTAGATCATCCTTTCCACTACCTCAGCAATACCAACAGTGGTGAAAACACCCTGCCAGGTTTCATCCCTATCCTGCATACATCACCCCCTCTGTCTCCAGGCTCACCCACAGCAGCAGGATTGCATGAAGCTCCTAAGGCCTCCCACACAAAGATCTGGAGGTGACCACAGGATTTCTGTAACTGCAGTTTTAGGTTGCTTTAGAAGCTGTTTGCAGTGCCTTGCCTTGGCCTCTGTTATTCTCAGCATGTTAGGCAAACTTTAATTTGGATCATTGTTTACGGCCCCACAAAATTCAAGTTGTTCTGAGCAGCATGCTGCATGTTTATGGTGATAAGCTACAAGACACTTGGATTGACAGATGCTTGTTGCTCAGATTGGCAAATGGCGTCTGAAAGCATATACAGTGTTTGGGCTACATTTTCTTTTTGTTTTAAAGTCTAAATTCAAGACATTTTTTGCCAGTTTTAAAGCACAGTTTAACTACCAGCAACTCATGCTTAGCCTGGGTGTATTTACTTCTAGATGTATCCTTACAGCTCCCATTTTTTTTCTAAATTCTCTGAGCTTGTAATTTTCATTTGATTAATAAGCATGCCAGACTTTTTGTTTGTTTGTTTGCTTTGTTTTAAAAGACTCGTTTGGGGGGGTAAATTGAGTTCTTCAACATTCCACCAAGATTTACTCCTCTTCAGGCCCTCCTTCGAACAAAGCTACATTGGAGACTCTTCCCATGGAGCCACAGGCTGGTTCTGCTCGTGTGCAGCTCCAGCTGGTTCCCTGCAAAGGCAGGGCCAAAGTGGAGAGCAAGTGTGCGGCCAACGCTTCCAGCTTGTCACAACAGGAATTTCTCCAGCCAAACACATTTTCAGTCAGCACTGGAGAACTAATAAAATACTGAGTAAGCATAGGGAATGTTTAAGTCTTCCATGGAATTTATTTAATTTTATGATTCTGGGAATAAATTGGGGGGCGGGGAGAGGGTGATCTACTTCACTTTCAGTTTCTTCTTCTCTTAAATGCTATTGCAAGAGTGGCATTAAAAATTGCTATTATCATTACCACAGCTTCCGCACCAGATTCATTTTTCTTTGTTATTGTGTGCTATTCCTGCTAGGAACCAGGAGTAAGAGTTTCACAAGAGGCCCCATGCTCCAGGAGCACGGGGGTGTGCATGTGCACGTGCACGTGCTTGCATGTGTGTGTGAGAGTGTGTGTGTACGCGTGTGTGTGTGCAGAACAGGAATGAGGGACACAGAGTACGTGTGTGTCCTCAGTTTAATTAGAAAATTTAATTGGATGGAGTTTGGGTCATTTTTTTCCCCCCCTTTCGAGCTGGCTGCAATAATCAGACTTTTCTCTTTCCCTTTCATCCTTCACTGGTTTGTGGTTCTGCATCTGCTCTGCTGGCATTGTCTCTGCTAACGGCCATACCGATGAGGAAGCCGGAGCCAGGAGGCAAATGAAGGGACTGCATTGATACCGCTGATCGCTGAGCCCCAAATAACTGGCAACTGTTTCTGTCTCTTACCTCTGGAGATGGGTTGAACAGATTGTGTAAAATTTGGTGGCTTCCAGAAAGGAAGGGGGGCAGGGGAAGAGAAAGGCATGTCTCACTACTGTGGCCCTCTCACTACCTGGTGCTGAAGAGATCTGCTGGAAGAGTATTCTCAGTATAGGATGCAAATGTGTAAAATTTGTGGAGGTGAGCAAATCTGCATATTTCTCGGAATGTTTGTACCGTGGAACAAGAGACTAAACACATAGTACCCTTTTCTCTCTTTGTGGGTGGATATTACAGGCTTAAATCTCACTTCAGAATCTCCTATTTTTGGCTCTGCTGTGGCAAGAGAGCAGGCAAAGCCTTGCACCATATGCTCAGGGAAGTGTTCAGCTTGGATGTGAGGAACTCCGTGCAAAAGAACAGTGACTAACACTTGACAAAGGCTGAGGACATGGGACACTTCTTGAAGCCAGGGTGCTCTCTACTTCAGCACCATCTCATCTCACAGGTTATGAGCCACAGACAGAGGTGAGATGAGGATTTGTCTTCTTTCTGCCCAGAGAAAAAGGTCCTGGGAAAACTGAGTGATGGTCCCCTCCAGCTTCAGAGCAAACGACAAAAGAGATGGTATAACTATGCAAGAGTAAACTGAAGTCTCACCTGGACTCATTTTAAGCCACAGTCAATGGTTGTGAGGGCACCTTTTGCTAATGTTCACACGAGTGGCATTTTGTGGTCATGAGAGGAGTGTGGAGATGTCTTCAATGTGCAGCAAGGAGACGTTCCTCGGCACAGCAGCTCCTCACATCACCACATCCACCAGATCAGCTCATCATCTGGAGGACTAGGACTGGCCTGGGACAATGAGAAACCCCGGAGCCAGGATTGTGGCCTCTCATCTGATCTGCTCCACCATTCGCAACCTCCCAGCCTTCTGAGGCAGGAAGGTGCTTTCTTTTCTGCCCCCTCACAGGCTTCTGTCACCTCTGTGTACAATTTTACAGTTCTACTGGTATTTTCCAGATGTTTGGATATGAAGGTAAGTATACAAATAGTTGGATGTTTGCCCCTCCTGGCCTGGCTGTGAGGAGGGTGATGAGAAAGCAAACTCAATTAGAGGACCAATTTTGATGTGACCACTTCCCCTCCGAATTTTAAGACAAAAGAGACAGCGTGGATCCCCCACAATATCACCCTGCAGTTCCTCAGGTGGATCAGGTCCAGACATGGGCATTATATGGTCCACACATCCTATCATCTCTCTTCCTTTCTCTCTTTTTCTTCTCACTCTCCCCTCCTCCCAGCTTCCCCCTCCCCTCCAACACATTACAAAGTCCAGCTGGGATCAAATTCAGCTTACTTGAATGTATATCATTTCCAAGTTGAAGTCTAATCTGCAGCCTCGTCCCCACAGAGATACTCAATTTACCACTCCTGTAAGTAAAGCTCATTGTTACGGCTATAATAATCAAATGTATCATTTTTCTAAAGGATACTTCTGGTCAATGTTTTGCATTTTTCAGAAAGCTCTATATAAAACTCTCTATTTGTTAGGTCACACTCAGGCTTCCTACTCCATTCAGTCTTTCTTTTTCTTTTTGTCTCCCATTCATTATTCCAATGTGGAGGCAAAAAGAAATGATATTTCTCCTTAGAAGAGTCAAAACTGTTCATGTCTATGAAAGAATAATAGCACAACCAGGGGACTACAGATCAATGTTATCCAGATCAGCACTTAAATGGAAATCACTCTGCATGAAAAATTCACGATGCCCTCTATCCTTTACATGGATAATGGGGACATCTGGTTACAGCAGACAGAATCATTTTACGTATGTATATATGTGAGATACAAACCTGTGTGCTTTCCATGTAATTCAGACAAGGAGTGACATTGCCTGAATTAGCTGCTCTATAACCATTTCGGATATCCTAACATACTTTAACAAATACAAATCCCCAAAGCAGATACTGGACGAGATGGACTACTCATGATACCCAGTTATGCCTAGGCTTATCTACTGCTATTTTTTAATTGTTTTTAATATCAGTAACAGAATCGTTAGCTCATCTTCATGTCTGTTCATTCCTCCCTCTTTGATTTGAGCCCCAGCAAGATTTCCATTTCCCTGCAGTCCTTGGCATCCCCAGCTCAAAGGAAGCATGCACAGCCTTGCACCTCTGGCTTGCCACCACTTTCTGAGTACTTTGCACACAGCTTGTTTACTGCTGTAAATAAAAAAGGCAGTTTAGGCACTAGAACCCTATTAGAGCAGCCAATGGAAAAGAGCAACACCAAACTCTGACCATCAAACTGAGGGCCATACAGACCGTGTATTTGTCTCCACCACCTTGACTGTTATTCTGGAGGCTGATACTTTTTTTAGGAGAACTGAACAGGTCACGTTTTTCCCCTTAAACACAGTTGAAACGTGAGAGACAGTAGCCCAGGTGCAGGTGGGCTAGAAGGTGTAGACTTCTGGCATGGTGGGAGACTCTTCTTAGACAGTGAGAAACCTGCCTTGCTCCCTCAGTCTTCCCCAAAGGATTTGACCCAGTGCCCCTGCCAGCCTGGAGAGTGCCTTGGGGAAGGTGATGAGGAAAAGTGCCACCACACAGAGATAGGAAAGGTGGGCAGCTACAATGCTCTTCACTGTCAGGCACGAAGTGTGGGGTGAAGCAGAGGCCAGCATGAATCCAAATAATGTAAAGGTGAGCATGTATCCGCCCGAGAGATGAAGACAAAATCCAAATAATGTAAAGGTGAGCATGTATCCGCCCGAGAGATTAAGACAAAACATACCTTTCTGCCAAAGAAAAGATAGGAACAGAAGTTATCCAAACTCAGTAATCCACAAATAGAAATGATAGCACATGAATCAAGATTGTGTCTCACTTCAGGGTAAATTAAAGTTATATGTTTATCATTTCAGTTAATGATAGAACAGATATTTTTTAATTATTTATATATTTAGGTGACTTGGATAAAATTAGGAGATTAGATAAGCAAATATGAATATGAGAACTAATTCACACACCATTCAGGTTATTCTGCTGCTCTCTATATTGACATTAATATTGTTTAAGTGCATTCTCTCTTAAGTTTGAACTAAGTCTAACATGACAGTCATAGTGTATTTTTAATTTTAATCTTCTTGTATTTACTGATTCCTCTAGTAATTTCTGTCTATCTAGAAATACTAGCTCAGTCAAATGAAGGTCTGTGATAGTTTAAAAAATAAAATGTTTACATTTACACAATTAAAAAAGAATGAGAAATTTATATAAAAAACATTTTTTCCCCATCACTCACACAGTTTTCAACATTCAAATGAGGAAATTAACAGTTGAGTGGTATAGACTACATCTAATCTCATTAATCCAACAATAATTGAAGTACAGGACTTCCCCCGAGGCCATGGATTAATGACTAGCTAGGTGGAGCTGCTGACATGAAGCACAGCCAAGTGCTATTAACCCTGGCCAGGCATTATTTAATCCCAGAGGAAGTGTCCTTTGCAAACCCCTGTTACTGCTAGAGTGATAGGAAGAGGGAGGAGAGGGCAGGTAGACTGGGCACATGGACATTGCTGTTCGGTGTGGGGCATCCCACAGAACTGCCTCCTCACATATGGGTCAGCCCTATTGCCTCCTCACTTCCCAGCATCCCATTCATCCCACAGCTTCTCCCCAACCCAATGTGATGAGCGGACACATAATTAAAGTGAATTAATGATCTGAAACAGAAACTGTGTTAATAAAGCCCCACTCAGACTTGCATGCTAACGCCACTTCTGTTTGGCGACAAATATTTACCAATCCTCTTGTGCATAAAATGCCTGGACATGAGTTTTCCCCATCATTATTTTTTCCTAAATCTAAAGGTAGCACTATGTGGGTAAACTTGAAACTCCCAACCCACCTGGGCCTCTTGAAAGGCTTGTCGACATCGATGACAGAGTTGCGCCAGAGCTGCCAAGCTATATTTGTTTCAGTCGCCTTCTTTTTTAACTTCAGGCATTGTTCACTTCCTAGATGTAAACTCAAGTAAATGCGGTGCCTATTTTAGCAGAAGAGGTAATTTCCTGGCTAAAGGTTCCCACCAAAATACTTTCTGTTGGTTTGGTCAGACATTGGAAGTCTTTTAAGCTGCATATGTTGCTTTTTCTCAGCTTTTACAGTGTTCTCCAGTGAAAACAGAAATAGGTAGTAAATCCTAGTATTCATTGTAATAGCAATACTAGAGTAATAGTAATAATTGTAGTAGACAAAGTAGTCATAGCAGTAGCAATTGTCATCATCATCATAATAAAAGTAATAATAATTATTTAAGGACCTATTCCTGTTTTCATTTAACTTGATGGGAATTTGTGGATTTAAGTCAACTGGAAAAGGGTCAGATCCTAAACGTGGAAGAGTTAGCACACTAAAAAAAAAGAAGACAGTATAGGATTAAGTCTCTCCCTCTGCTTTCCACTCCAAGTAAAAGAAAACCAGGAGAGATTACAAAGCTGTAAGGGAGACAGACAAGCAAGAGGCAAGTGGAGGTTAAAAAGCAAACAAAGCTGCATGCGCAGCGATATGTGGAGTCCCTTTTCAGAGCAGCAAGGGAACATCCACCTGGGCAGTCCCTGAAGGACTGCTCTGGTGAGCTGTCACCTACCGCAGGGAGTAAGGGACTCCACACCTAGTTCCTCTGAAAGAATAAAAACGTGTCTCACATTTCACCTCTCTGCTCAGCGATTTCTACTTTGTCTGATGCTGAATTAACATGTTAGGTCCTCCTATGTGCTCAGCTTGCCCACCCATCCTGACACACGAATGCTGGAAGCTCTGGGATCCAAAGGGGATGGATCCAAAGGGGAAGGCAGAGGACTCCCCGCCTCTGGCACAAGGGCTGGGGAGTTTCTCGTACGCAGAGGGACATTTCAGCAGGCACAGGCTGCTGAAGCACTGGACATTCAAGTGATACCTCCCGTGCCAACGCAGTTGGGCCAAGAGCAGCCCGAGCTGTGCCACACCACAACTGCACAAGCCCAGTGAGGGCTCTGCCCCATAGCCCTCACTCTCCCCACATTGTGTTCAGCACAAGTTCAGGGGAGCCACTCATATGAGTAAGACCCAAGCGGGAGAAGCTGAAAAATGCGCTGCTGCTGAGGGAAGGAAGAGTGCTTCTGAAAGCAAGATGCTCTCAGCTCCTTTTTCCATCTCTGCCTCCTCTGATCCTGCCATCAGCCACAAAACATTCTGTTTCACATCCGTATTTTTCTGGGAATGGCATGACACAAAGCAAACCCCCATAGTATTACAAGGTCACAAAAAAAGAAAAAAAAAAAAAAGGAAAAAAGAAAGCAACAGAAAGCAACTGCCTGCTTGTTCCTCCATCTAACCATAGCCAAACATTAACAACCGATTGTTCCTTTGTAGATAGTTGGCTCCTTCCAGTCCTGACATGTGCAATTGCTTTCTGGTCTCCCACCCGACAAAGCACAGTATGAAAGGATGTACACATGAAAGCTAGGGTAAATTCAAAAACATCAGTCCCAGGCTGCAAGGGAGCTGAATTCAATATCAGTAAAGCATACAGGAAAGGACAATGTATAATGGAAGTGGAGGGGGATGGAGGGGGAGGAATGTATAAAACAACTTTCCTTGTCATCAGGAAAAACCAAAAGCAAACTGTACAGATGATATTTGACTCATTTTTTTTTCACCCAGAGTGGGTACATACACCCCTGAAAGGACTGCGGCCTGTGGGTGACCCACACTGGAGTAAGGGGACACAAGAAACTGTTATACATAGCATCTCGACCCCCTACACTACCCATTTCCTTATTAGAGGAATTTTGACAGACTGAATGTAACTTGCAGTGAAAATAAGGGAAGACAAGACTGGGGATTGGAGAGGATAGGTGTAAGTATTTGTTTACTCATTTGTGCTCATTTTTTCTCAATACCCAAATCAGTGATGGGAAGTTTGTGATGGTTGGCAATAAATTAACACAAGTAAAATTCCCCAACTTCAGAATGTTTCACTCACAACAATAATTGCTGAAGAACATAGACAACACCAGGAACTGTCATGGGCCAGAGCTGGAATAGCTGGAATGACTGAGTCTCCAGAAGGAGCCTTGATTCTGCTATTAGGAATTCGTGTTGTACTGTGATGTGAATGGTGGGCCTGCTATGTGTTTAGGGGTGAGTGTGAACATTGAATAGTTGATAAAAGAAGGGTTCAAAAACATCTGAGAAAACAGTATTGGCATGGGAAGATGATTAGGAGGGAGATGGGATAGT
>JAVCKT010010827.1:0-10063 GCA_032273925.1 Rhynchotus rufescens
CTTCGGCATTTTTTTTTTTTTTTTTTTTTTCCTCCTTCTTCTTCTCTCTTGAAGAAATTACCTGGGGGAAATTTATTGACATTGTTTCAATTTACCTGTAGAGATAGTTGCTGGCATGGGTGGTTTCCCATCAGAATTCCTTATTAGCTTTGAAAGCTAAGCTTTCTTTTTCACTCAGTTGGGTGTTTTTACAGATCACAGCCAACCACGGGAGGAAGGAAATTTCCATTAAACACCAACTGGATTCCCTGTCTTGGAAGAAAGCCAGTAGATAAATTGGGGAAAGTGCAATATCAATTTGCAGAGGGCAGAGGATGAAGAAGCATGGTACTGTCCTAGAGGGAGACAGAACGTATTACCAGTTGTTTGGAGCTCAAAAACAGCAAGAGATCAATTGATTGAGGGAAGCTGGATAGATGTCAGAGGATCAATAGAAATGGAGATGATCATTTGGTGATTCTTTTGGGCTAGGGAAACATCAAACTATGAGGTTGCTGTGGAGGCCGAAGCTGATTTCTACAAGAGCATGAGAGAAATATGAACTGCCAGAGGGAATATGGAAGGAAAAAAGGCTTCAGAAACCCTTGGGAAGGTATGATGATATATTTGCATCTAGGCAATATATTTGTACAGATGTATACCACTTAGATTTAAATATATGTACATGTATTTTTATATACATATATATAATATCTCTCTATATATACATATATATGAAGATACATATATGTATCCTTTTTTTTTTAAATTTTAACAAGTGACCACATTAGAAGAATACAAAAAGGTATCTAAAGTTATCAATATCAAAGAAAGTCATGGGACTTCTATGTTATGACACCAGCGAAATAGAGAAGCATGCTGTTTGGTGCTGAAGATTTCTTCTCAAATAAAAAAATAGGCTAATTCACTGGAAACCTTCATCATTTGGCACTTAATTAAAGAAAAGTGCCTGTTTTCTATTGTCTGCATGAAGACAGTAAAGTTTAGCAGAGTGACGGGATTTGGAATGTCAGATATTAGATGTATGAGAAATTTTAATAAGACCAGGTAAGTCTGGGCCGTTTTGACATCGGTAGTTGTAAAATCACCATTTTATTGATGCTATGAATGTGGAAGTGATGTAAACAGACAGATATTTCTTCACTGGGATAAGATATTTCTAATGAATTGTAGGCTGTGGGTAGGATGCTATTTACCTTAGATATCTAAGTTTATAAAAGGGGCAGTTATGAGATTTGCCTCCACACCGAGTTGACACTTTTAACATCTCTTGGTCATGTTGCCCTACTGAGCTAGGAATGCTTTAACCATGAAAGAGATGACCACTTGCCAAAAACGTTCTGTTTAAGTAAAACTGTTTCATTGTTTTGGAAATAATTCTATGTATTTTTTTTTTCTGATGGTATTTAAACAAGCTGAGAACTTTCTGTCCTGAAATGTTAAGCAGGCCTTTTCTAATTAGTAAATAACCTGACTGTAAAAGACTGTAGTATTCTATGTACACAAATATATATTAAAGATAGGATTAATGACAAAAGTATGCTGTTATAGGTGTCATATCATATATCAGCTATATCTACACATTACAACCATGACCACAATAGTTACAAATATAACAACCAGTAAAATGATAAAATTTAATATTGAGCATGAGTAATCTGAAAGATGTATATCTTTCCTGCTTAGACACTTCAGTATACTTTAATTGATCATATTTAGTCTCTGTTTCTCTCTGTGGTCTGTGCATATCTTATTTTATATATTGATTCCTTATTAACTTAAAAATTTCTATTGTATTTACTAGAAAACTAATCAAATGTTCACTTGAGGCATAAGGAAAGAATCATGATGAGTTGCAGATAACAGAAAAATTATTACTGAGGAAGTTACTAGGCAGCAACTCAAAATACATAATATATAAGTCTAATATATAAACTGCTGCATAAATACAAAAGTTGCAGAAGTTTTATATTGCCATCCAGCCAACTTTTTTTAATCTAACTGAGCATGCAATCCCATGTGAACATGATCAGGGATGTTGCGAGCTTGCTGCTATATCCAAACAGCAGAAAAGGGATGTTTCTATCGCACTGAGATGTGATAATTGGATAAAAGGAAAACAGAGGTTCATCTTTCTCAACTCTGCTGCTGCTCTGACGTGTCACTGTGCAGTGTTGAGACTATAACATTAAGGCAACTGTAATGATAGATGATTGGTACTCTTTTACAACCTTAGTTGAGGAGTAAATATTTGAAATGCTAATAATTTGATGCAACTGGAGTCTCTTGAGTGGTGTGAGAGTTGCTGACACTGAGTGCCTTAATGCAGAACACCTCATACTGGTAGAGTATGGGCAGCCTATACTGAGCACTGAGGCTGGTGGTAGGTAGGTCGTACATGTGAGCCTATCTCCAGGTTAGGTGGTTTAACTATCACTCTTTGTGGTGATACTTTCTTTAACTTTTAGCACAGTGTTGCCCTGTGGGCTCCACTCAAAATTAGAGGGAGGTGGGTGCTCAGTGTAAGGAAGCAGTTACTATGCAAGTATTTATGTATGAATAGTTCTGTGAATGTTAAATTGGGAGGAGGTTGACTGAGGCAAGTCACAACTTGCACTGGTGTGCTGTGATGGAGTTACTCTAAAGTAATAGTACTAAGGCATGACAGTGTGAAGAGTCAGGAAGTACCTCGTCCAGGGAATTTGTTTTGAAATTTGCACAGCTTCAATGATCCATTTCATGATCTCTATGGGAGATCTTCCTCTGCATATCTTTTTAAATTTTTATTCTTATTGTTAAGCTTCTCATCACTTAATATCAGAGAAAGTGCGATACTATTCAGAAAATGCGAACAGAGCTTATGCATATCCAGTATAGCATTTCCTATTAACTGCTTCACAGAAGTGTTTAGAAACTGATAGTACAAAATTTATGGCAAAAGCCAATTTTTTTGCTTCCTCCCACTTTGCCTCCAGCTGTGTCACAGCTAATTTGAGTGAAACACCTAATTATCTATTAGCCAAGGTTATAAAATAAAATTAGTCACAGCCCTCTTTAAAAAATGGCTAACATCTTTCTGCTCATTAAAAATCACAGCATATACTTACCCATATTTGATATGAAATGACCGTAGTAAAACCTGTTTGAACGAATATATTAAAATGATTCTGGAGCAAAAAAAAAAAAAAAAAAGTTGCATTAATTAAAACAGAAGCATCTGGAATGAAAAGGCCACTCAACTTTTAAGCTGTAATTCCTAAAGAATTCACAATCTTACAAATTCGGAAGGAGCTCACACTTCCCTTCTCGTTTTGAATCTCTAAGTAAATGGGAGGAGAAATACTTCATTTCTCACTCACCATCCTACCCTTCATTAAAAGGTATCTTGAACTATTGATAACAAAATGCTATTTTGAAAAGTGTTGCGCGATACAGTTTACTTTGTGTGATGCATATTTCATTTCAGTGAAACTGAAAACTTCCAAACAAAAGTTGGATCAGTAGGTTCAAAAAGGGATTAGACAAAGTCGTGGAGAACAGACACAGATTCATACCCTCAAACTTCCCTATCCCACAGTTACGGATGCCAGGGAAGTTGGTTGAAGGGAACAGGAGCACAGGAAGTGACTGACATCATGGGATCTCAGTAGCATCTTCTGTTGCCCATGTCAGACCTCTGGGTTTGATGAACCATTGATCTGACTTAATATGACATTTCTTCTGTGTGCCATTTTTTTTTTTAAATTCTGCTTTTCTAGGATATTATAAGAACGTGCAGATTTTAATGCATATCTGTTTTGAGCAGTTATTCTTTGATTAGTATAATGAGTCAATCAGCCTCTAACTAAAAGTTCACAGTAAAAAGAGAAAAACAAAAACTAATACACAGAAGTCCATCAATGATCATGGATATATATTCTTCACATATACTGGTATTTTGTTTGTGTCTCGGGCTGTGATAGTCTCCCGTCCTGGAAGACACAGGACATAATAATGAGAACAAGTTTTGAATTCCCAAACACGTTGCTTAGCTCCCCACCCCATGGTTTCCTGAAATACCTTGGCTTCAGTTAATATTTGGCGGTATCATTTAGTGAGAGCTCTTTTCTGGGTCACTTATCACAGTGAGCCTAGGAGACAGTTTCAGTCAAGCAGAGAGGGAACCTGCTGAGTGAATGATGGGAGCACTACCTTGCAAACTTAGAAGGGTTTATTTGGTGTAACTTGACTGTCTGACCAAGAGCTGACAACAGCTCTGGTGCCTGCAACCTGTTCACTGAACCCAAATTATGTATAGTTTGTTTAACGCTCCCTTGCTTCTGCTTTCAAGTAACAGTGACCTGTTTTATCCTGCAATGCAATCCAAAATGCAGTAAGATGGCTTCACCAAAAAGCCTTAGTTGCAATCACCATGTTTCTTTCTTCAAATTGGGGTTTTGGTAGCTAATTATTCTGAGTCACTGCCAGGGTTTCCATCCCTGCAGGACAAGGCAGATGTCTGTGGGCCATTTAACAGCTTTCAGGGGAGATAATGGAGCAGGTTAATACTGGAACTGACATCCAGTGCAATTGTGAAAAAGCTTGGCCCTCATCATTGGGTAAATAATGCTTTAAAGTAAAAGAATTTCTACCTGATTTAAACAAGCTAGACTTATATGCTTATGAGTTAGGAAACTCTTTATATTGTGGCTAGTTTGTTTATTTATTTTTTTATTAATATAAAAGCTCTATTTTGAAGTAGTTAATTCAGTGTATTGCACAGATACTGTTGAGAATTTTTCTTCTATGAGCAGTGTTAGATTTTCTCTTTTATAAAAAAAAAAAAAAAAAAAAAAAAATAGCTTTTTGCCAATTTATTAATACAACCCAGCAGCAAGTAAGATCACATTATTGCTGATTGCATTCAAAAAGACAGCCCATTCGTTTCACCTCTCTTAGCACATGTGCAGAGTTCCCATGTACCAGGTGGTTGTAATTAGTCTGGAGTGCAGTTTGGCTGACAAATTACTTCCTGCTCATTGGGTAATTTCACTGTGCCAGTCTCCAAACAGGTGGGTAGCAGGGAGAGAAACCTTCTATCTGAAGGTACCCTGGTATAGAATCTTTGGCTTTTTTTTTCCATAACTACTGCTGATAGAAGCTCATACTCTAAAAAATTAAAATAATCCATTTTGGGGGATCCATGTTTCACAGGTCCTGTGGCTTCATATTAAAACAGATTTCAGTAAACAAAATGTAGAAAATTTATAGTGGGTTGTTTCAGGGTTTTTAGCTGAACCTTAAGATGCAAAGAAACGCACAAAGGAGTCTGCCTGCTGTAGCTTCGAAGCGGTTATCCCATAACCCTGACTTATGTCCCCCTTTTTAAGGCTTGCCTTCATAACAATTCAGATGGATGGATGATGTTAAAAACAAAGACATTTATTACTGACTGAAATAGTAATACAAGTAATATTTAAAGACCATGCAGACGCAGCTAACACATGCAGTACTGTGTAAAAGAATATTTTATACTCGTGCACAGAGATGTGTACATGCATGTTGCACTCATGTATGACACTTGCAAAATAGCTAGAAGTGAACTTTGTTGAACCAGTAATACTTCGGAGGCTTTCCTAAGTTTGTTGATGTTGCTATTGATGATTGTAAAACTTTAGAAGTGCTAATACATTGAAATAAAAGGAAGGTAGTATTTCTGAATGCTGAAGTACAGACTGACACAAAATCAGTGTTTTGGTTAAAGCAATCAATTTACTCTATTATTCTAATAGATAAGGATTTGTGATAGGTATGAGGTGAGCATGCCATCAAAGCCTGTATTTTTAACTAGAAATGAAATATTTCTTTTTTAAGCCATTTGATGGCAGGATAGAGAAATTCAGCCTAGTTATGCATTTGTTTGGTGGTTATCTACTAGTAAGAAAAACATATCAAAGTGTAACATTAGTTGAATCAGTGAATCATGGCAATGCAATTCTTTCTCCCCAGCTCTGTTGCACACTTGTTTATTTCTTCATTCCTAGCTTAAATATTTAGAACAGTGATATTTAAAAAAACCTGAAAGCCATTCTAACAATTTTCTACCAGGTGCTAGCAGAGCTGAGTAAGAATTTTCAAATTTCTTATTGGAGAACGCCCCGTTGTCACAACTTCAAAACTCTTCATAGAAAGTGTGCTGCTTTTGCCAAAACTGGCCTTGCAGGTCCATGGAAATCTGGCTTTTTGTCTGGGTACTCAGCTAATTCCTGCTGCTTGTCCTGACAGCTGTACAAATGACTGCACAAAGTGCAAGGGAAGGCAGAATTGGGTCTGGAGTCCTTCAGGTGCACTGTGCAGTGCAGGTGAATGTCAGGGACTGTAAATGATTGAATAGCTTGAATTATTGAAGTGTGTGTTTGTGTGTGTGTAAAGTATGAATGTGAAACAATTGAATCACATGATTATATAAAAAGTATTTTCTCATTTGACAAGAAAAAAAGATTCACCTGTGATTCTGGCTGTGTATGTGGATTGAAATTCATCTGTGTTGTGTCATACAGAGGATTTTATTCTTCTCAAGTGCTTTGGGTATATATTCATGTTAAGTTACTTTTGCTGTGAAATAATTTCTTATTGTTGAGCAATGCAAAATCCCAGGAAAAAAAAATACTTAGCAATCCTGAAATCTTGTTTTGCAAGCTGAAAAGTACTTTCATCAAATTGCTCACGAGTTACCTCAGTAGTAGTTGTCAATGATGTTTGTACTGGTGATATTTAACTAGAGAAAAAAAAAATACTCAAACAAAAAACCTTAGGGAAAATTACTCTTTTCCTTACTCTTCTAATTGGACAATTTTATGTGAACTAATATTTGTCGTTGCATAGGACTTTCAAGGGAGCCAATTACATATTTCCCCCCATCAATCTTGCAGTGTTGCAGGCTTTTTCTGAGGCCTTTTATAGCCTACTTGTAAATATTGACATAGGGTTTGCTTTTTGGGAGACAGCTTTTATAGTCCAACTATAATTATGACTGTTACTTCTGCTGATAGTCTGACAGAAGAAGAAACACTAAAAGAAAAGCTGCAAATGAATATGCTCCAAATAAGAGTAGTGTCTGAGACATTAATCTAGCAGAGTAACCATGGTGCAAGGCCATTATTTTGCTGATTTTTATTTTTCTTTGACAAATCTGTAGGAAACTGTTGATACCAAATATGATGAATAGGAATTTTTCCAAATCTCTCTATTGATAACCTGTAGCAATTGTAAGGTCAAGTTGTATGCAAGCCTAGTGATACCCACAGGGTCTATGTGTGTTTCTTAGTACTTACTACTGAAAAGATAAAAATGGAATTTTGTGCTGTTTGTTCTGTATGCTTCAATGTATCTGCGTGTGTTTCCTTAATGCAGTGAATGACAATGTGCCCAGCATGTTCTTTATGCGTGTCTTCCGTCCTTCTATACGCCCTTCCTGCTTCTCTCCCCAGCACAGATCGTGGGTTTCAGCTGTGTGCAGTTTGCTACATACCCCTGCAAACAGAAGGTCCAAAAGAGCTTCTGGATTTTAGAATAGAAAGTAGAGAAGCTTGTGGAAGTTCTTAGGGATGCTATGATTTGTTTGGAGCAGTCCCTAGGATCACTTTGCTTCTGGCCCATCAGACTGGGCGCTTGGGGAGGGCAGTTCTCCTTCTCCCATGTGTGGGACTGCTGATAGTGATCCTCAGTTCAGTGCCTCCACATTTAAATTCTTCTAAATCATGAAATTCTTTGAAGATAGTGGCAAAAACGATGCTGCATAGTGGCAAGAACGATGGTTCTTTTTTTCTGTCACCACCACAAATGAAAAATAGGACTTTTCTCCTTTCCTTTTTTCTAGGAAGAAAAAAATGTATCTTAAGCTCTTTAATGAAAGATGAGAGACAAAAGGGGATAATGGCTATTCTTTTATTTGGCTATATGAAAATGTATATATAATATATATGTTGTATATAACAACAATTTTACAAGTAGCTGGATTATTTGTTTTGGATGAGTTCAAATTTAGCAGTCTATGAGAAAAAAAGAATCTGATTACAAGCTCAGTAACTATGAATTTTACTTAACCCATCAGCACCTTCTGTTCCAATTTTGCAATTGGGATCTGAGGTCATGATTTGATTTATTTTCACCTTTAAGCTCTTGTTTCAGTACAAAAACTTTTTAGAATGCATTACTATTCAGTACTATTTGGTGTTCTTAAATTAAGAATAGTATAGAAGTCTAACTCCAAGTCGATTCTCTAGTGAAGCACAGCCTCTAGAGCATGAATATGGAGAAGCACAGAGAACTTTCTGAGTCTCCTTGAATTATTGATGAATTTTTTTTCTCAAGTAAAATGAATGAAAGAAAGAACATGTTATTACTATTATTCAAGATTATTTATTAACTTCTTTTTTCTATTTCAGAAAATCCCCGTGTAGTGGTAGAGTAGCTGATAGGTGGGACTTCGTCCCTGGGTATTCTGATTTGGTGAAAAACAACTGCTCTGAGTTAGATGAGCAAGAAAAATAAATCAGAGAAAACAAAACAAAAGTAAATTTCCTTCATATAACTCGCAAGCAAGAATACCCGAAGTTCAAGGGGAGACCAGTCAGCTGCAACCTCTGAACAGCCAGGTACAGCTTTTATGTCAAAGCTCTGTCTAACCAGCACAGAAAAAATCTAAAATAATAAAGTAAAAAACAGATAAATTACATTATAAGATAACTCGGGCTCTATTTTATCAGTAATAAAGAGCAGTGTAAGCAAATTGACTATTTTAAATTGGCATTGCACTATGTGTTTGCTATGAAGCATCCAAGATTTTTAGTCTGTGTAGGCGAGGCTTTGCCAACTTAACCTATGCTAATGACCTAGTCCAAAATACACTGTGCGCAGGCTGAGAAAATAGGAGAAGGTGGGGAGAAAAAAATCACCGAGCGCTTTGAAGAATGACTTATGAACTGAAATCAAGCAAACAATTCCTTCCTTGCTGCTACCATTCAAACATGAAGGAAGGCAAAGTACATTTGTTATTCAAGTAGAAGAGCTCCTGCAGCACAAGATTTGACTGATAAAGTTTAGCACATTCATCATGGGGTTTAGGCCAGTGAATTACTTATCTCATGCTTTATATGTATGAATCAATTTGAGGGGATAGGCAAAGCATTTGACTTGGAACTTTTTTTATTTTTTCTTTCTTTTTCTTTCTTAAAGATTCTTTTAGGTATCGCTTTCAAAAAGTCAGTGTCATGCAGTGGTCAGAAAATGGGCAGAGAGGAAAAATGATATCTGACTTTGTTGATAACATGCCCTGGTAGCCAGGTCTTACACTTCATATTTCTATACTTAAATGTACACATCTGTAAAACTGTCATAATCTCCTTTTCACTTGAAAGTTGTGAAAAACAAATCCATGAAACTGTTTTTTTAAATGTTCTGAACTCTCTTTTCAAGCAAATAATCCTGCTTCTTTCCTGTTTGTGGGGAAAAAAAATCCTAGTTAGCTGCAATTCTTTAATAAAGCATTTAAGTAAACAAAATCTAACTTACAGGCCACTGCAGACACATCACTATTCATAATTTTTCTTTTTCAGTCTACAAGAATATTTTGCAGTTTCAGTGTTTAAATAATGCACCAACACTGTGGTGAATCTCTCTGTTGTCAAATAATGTACAAATATGTGATAAAAGTTTCAGAGATCTTATTCCTTTTGGCTAAAAATTCATTTTAGTAAGTCCATGATATTGGTATAGACACCACTGCCTAGATTCATCACTCTATTTCCCTTATACTGAATGCAGTGAAGTAGGCAATCTGGGACACAACTCACTCGACTTGCTTCAGATATCCACTGTAAGATGAGACAGATTGTCCCCCAAGAGTATCAGTTTGTTTCCTAAGAGGTCTAGGGTTCAGATGTAGGCATCTGTATTTAAAATGCCAAAGGTTGTGAGACTCATCCTGATCATGCAGTACTGAGCATGCAGTAAGCCAAGAGAATTCTAATCCTTTTTTTTTTTTTTCCTTTTTTATTGCAAGCATTTTTTGCACCAGTGGTGT
>JAVCKT010010828.1:0-17061 GCA_032273925.1 Rhynchotus rufescens
AGGTCATTGCTACTACATTGAATCTTCATCTACAAGAAACTGGGCACAAGCATCTTTAGAATGTCTCCGACTAGGTGAGTATCCTCCTTAACCAATGATGACATTTCCTGACTTGTTTTTTTCTCTCTGTGAAAAACCAAACATGTGCTATGTATTTTCGTGATTTCAAGGGTGGTCCATTCTATAGTACAGTTGCACCCAAATGCTACATTAATTTTGGAGGAGATGGGGAGAAAACAGCTGTCTACCAATGGCAAATGCTAACTATTTCATGGGTTTGTGGGTGGGTGGGCCAGGCATTGGAAGAGCTGTTGGATCTGGAATGGAGATGACTGAAGCAGAACCTTTGTCCTTTCGCTCTGATAAGAAGTAACCAACCTCATGCACAGCAGTTTTAATGCCATTCCATATCATCTGACCTGATTTGCTGCTTGGTTATTCCAGTTTTCTGCCATTGAAATGAAGAAGTTACAGCTGTCTAGGATGGATAATATTTTAGCTGTTTTCATTCTTGCAGCTTATTTTTTCTGGAAAAATAAAGTAAGATTCATCTGGCCAAACTTTGTATCTACAGTTTTGGTTGCCACATGCTATGTAGGTATCTAAGTTCCCATTAGAGTGCACAGAGACCTTGTTTATGCTGTCAGTGGAGCTGACTACTGATTCATCTTAACTAGAAATACACTGACATTTGGTCAGATGAATAGCTCATTTATCTCTGACTATAGAACCCATGTTATATATTGTCACCTAGAGCCAGACAAGATGAATCCCACCCTTTCTGCCTGCATTTGGGTTCATCCTTCGGTTCCCACTAGCTGGTGCATTGCCAGCTTGGAGAGCTTTGATCTTCTCTCTGAGGGAAGGTTCGGGTTTTGTTCCATGTTCTTTAATTCTATATTCTACACATAACATATATTCTGTGCATGACATTTGGTTAGGGATTCTTGATTATTTACTTTTTAATAAAGACATGTTCCAGAAATATCATCATTTATTTGCTCAGTATTTAAGGCTGTGAGAGTTGTCAGAGTGTGACCCAGTCCCATGGGACTTTTGAGTTCTTTTGTTGGCATGACATATGCTTGGACTTTGGAAGCTGCAATGTTTGTTCTTATTTCTGCATACTCAAAAAGATCTTGGCTGCTGGGCAAGTATTGGGAAAATTTGTTCTCTGCTTTAAGTGTTATGATCATGACAAGCTTATGCCAGAAATTAACACTTTTTATGTCTTCAGAGGGCTCAGTTTCTGGAACAGCCTCAAGAGAAGTGGGGCAAATAAATGAGAGGAATTGAGCAATGATGCTGCTTGTGATTGCAAGTAGCTCAGCTTACACTCCAGGATCTTTGTGTAGCTTGCTCTCTACATCTTTGTGTAGGAATCTGCAGTTACATCAAAAATGCTTTTTTGTGTGTGTTAATCTAAGATTCCTGAATAAAGAGACTACCCATTTGTTTTAGCCTGTGTGATAAAAGATTGGCATTAAGTGCAATAAAATTGCAGGGAATTTTACTCAAACTTCACAGCACTGACTTCCCCTTCACTGTTACTCCTAATCTTTGATGCAAACCAAACATCTGACACCATTCAGCAAAAGAGGAACAATTCAAAAACCGTAAAGACTCCTGCAAAAAAGAGGAACATTCCATGCTCTGTTCTATTCTACTGTCCCTACTTGCACTGTGTAGTTAGGCCTTTTCTAATTATATCTCACCCATAGTGGAATTCTGAACCATAGTAGAATTTAGCATTAGCTCAGTAGTAATCTAAACAACTTTTTTCTTTTTCCATTCTCTCTAACTCTGTCTTCCTTACCTGAGGAAAAACACCTTCAAAAATTCCACAGCCTAATCAGAAACAGTGAAATGCTGTGCATTGCTGTTGCTACATTTCTGTTGACCGGATTCCAACCACTCACTGAAAGAGAACAGAAGATGCACTTTATCAAATGTTTAATAACACTCCATACAAAGTCTTATTTGCTCTGCTGACACATTACAGGCCCTGTGCCACAACTTCTTGACCTTGCTGGAATGAATCATTATGGCAGCATGCCGAAAGTTGCAGGTGGATGACGTACAAACTGGGCAGCAGATGACCAAGATGATAAATGCAGAAGGAAAGGAAAAACAGTGTGAATACTGTCACCTCACAGTAAAAACTCTGGGTTCATTAAAATCTTTTTTTTCCCCATTATTTTTCTGATTAGAGCTAAATTCTCTGCAATTCCTCTCTCACTAGGGAAAAACAGATTATGTTGACTACAAGGAAAATGTTTAAAAGCAAACCCAGTTAAAGTGTCTATACCCCAGAAAGTCAGCAAAGACAATGCTATGGGTGAATTTAAAAAGGCTCAGAAAAAAAATCATTAAGAATATATAGTGCATAGATTAAAGTTATGGTACCTTTTATCAAAAATTTGTAGATATTTTAATTGTTTGGTTTTTATTAATAACACATCAGGTAGAATTTTATACCAGATCACATATTCACTTGTATTTTGCCTTGAGTCATTGTTCAGTTGTGTTGCAATTTTCTAGAGGACAGGGAAACAAAATCTTCAGGCACTGTGGTGGAAATGCTGAGAAATATATCAACAACAATGCAAGAGTACTTCCAAAGAAATTATCCAAAGTTTTTGTTGTGCATGTTTGTTGTGAAACTTGTGTCTCAAAGACATTTTGTTTTCCATATGTTTTTCAGGGGCCTCTTTGGTGTCCGTTGAAGACTCAGCTGAAGCCAACTTCCTAGCATACACAATGGAACCACTTGAAAGGAAAGTATCAACTTTTTGGACAGGAATGTACAGAAATGTAGATGGTAAATTCTCTACCTTTTGTTAATTCTACCTAAATTCTACCTTTCTACCTTGTAAAACCTCATTTTTTTGGTGAAGAATTGTCACTAGGTATTTGAGATTTTTTTTGTAGTACTTTGTAAAACCTAAAAGTGAAATTAGAAAAGATAACACAATGTCATCCTGATGGAAGCTGCAAAGCAGTAGTAATCAAGCAATAACTGATAATTTATAAAAGAAAGATCAAGTCCAGCAAGTTCGTCTTGAAGCAAAAAAAGGAATTCAGGATGCACTAGGCACAGGGGACATAATAGCAGAATGTAAACTGAATCAATTTGGTATTTGGGAAGAGTCAGAAACGATTCTTCACAGATCTGGACAGGCCACTGGGTTTATGATTTCTCACTGTGATAATCTAATTCTTAAATCTGATTAACATTACATCTAAGCTTTGGATTCACCATGCTGAGTGATCTATCTTTAGTTTCAACTGTTCCTCAGAACAAATTCATTTGGAAAATGGAATTCATGGTTTGGAATAATGCATCATAGCTTTTTCTGTTTTCTGCCTTAACTTAAATAGTTATTTCTGTATTAATAGACATAATGACTACTTTGGGTTTGTGCTGCTTTGACTAAAAACTCCAGTCTAACAATGTCTGAGGCAGGGCTGCAGAACAGTTCAGGAGATATAGATGAATTTTCTGGAGATTTTATCCTATCACTGCCTTCTCTACCATTGCTATGACAAGTCTTGTTGAGGAGAACACAAAGATTTGATTATTTTACTTGAATCTTATGGAAAAAAACTGTTTAGTATAGGAAAAAAGAATTCAAATAGATTAATGATTTATAAACATAGTACATATCAAGAAAAGCTGAGGTTTACTCATGTTGTTAATTGGCACAGAGCAGATGAAGAACAATGCATTTTTTATAGTGATGAGCAACTATCATGACTTAAAGTTGTCATCAACTTAAATCATGAAGGTGATTTAATGAGTAGATCACAGAATCACAGACTGGTTGAGGTTGGAAGGGACCTCTAGAGAACATCCAGTCCAACCCCCTGCTCCAGCAGGGACACCCAGAGCACGGGGCACAAGGCGGCATCCAGGCGGGTTGGGAAGATCTCCAGAGAAGGAGACTCCACAGCCTCCCTGTGCCAGGGCTCTGTCACCCTCACAGGAAAGAAGTTCATATTACAGTGATGTTCCACATTTTGCCCATGAGCTGCTGTGATTAAAGATGTAGAATCAAACAGTAAGTTGCTCTCTGTCCCCAGAGAATGCAAGAATATTCCTTCCTCTTTCACCCTAAATTATATCTAAAAGAAATCTTTTCCCTAAAGGAAATCTTTTCTGTTTAACTTTCTGATTTGAAAGTAAAAACCCTTTGAAGTGACTTCAGATTTTAGATCCCCCTGAAAAAAAAATGGCTCTGTTCTTTTGAATCTCCTCTAAATAATTTGATTTTTTGTTTTGCAGGATTCCAGCAGGTTAAAATAAAATTTACTTTCTCTGTAAGAATTATCAAATAATATAAGCTGTTACTGGAAGGTAAAGGCTGGGCACAGGTTAGAAGTAACAGTGTTGAAATACGGAATGCTGGAAACTTGTTTTCATTTTGGTATAGCTGTGCCAAACATATAGTTAATAGTGTTAATGACAATCTCCCTTCTTGTGAGCTTGCCTTATTTGTGAAAAATACTTAGTGACCTTTTTCTTTTTCTTTCTTTTAGCTGCTGATTTGTTCACAGATCTGGAAAATGCGTTTCAAGAAAAAATTGATGCAGCTTATTTTGAGACCAGCAAATACTTGCTTGATGTTCTCAATAAGAAATACAACTTACTGGAGCACATGCAGGCCATGAGGCGCTATTTACTCCTTGGACAAGGAGATTTCATCAGGCACTTGATGGACTTGCTTAAGTAAGAGAGCCTGGAGGATAATTTTGTTGGTGTCCTGATGCTTGCAAATGGGTTGATCAGCACAGAAAATTCTTTGTTTTCAGAAATGGACATCTTTAAATTCCATTTTGGATTGGATTTCTTTGAGACTGACATTCAGTTCTCTTTCTTGGTAGAGAGCACTGTACAATTATAGGATCTCCTGAAAAACTGCACCGATGTAGCTGTCTTTACCGTGACTCCTGTGACATTCCCTAAGCTGTTTGTACTTATGCTCTAATGACATTTGTGAGCATTGCCTTGAATGCTAGGCTTCTGTAAAACTGTTTGGTCAAAAACATTGTGTCAAAACCTGTTAATACATCCTGAAAATTTTACTGATACCTCATCAGCCTCTTTCATTTTAAGCACCGAGTTGCTCTCACAAGTGTCAGCCTCAATTCTTGAAATTTATTTGCAAGCTGGCTGGCTGTTACATCTCGTTCCTATTTCTGAAACTTAGCCTGCCCAAAATATCCTTTATAAAGATCTCCTTCAGTCTATGAGGCAGGCTTTGTGTTAGAGCATCTGTTTACTTCTTCGTACATCAAAGCCAACTTTGGTGACCATTTGTATTGACCAGCACCTCTGTGCTTTTTCAGTAAGAGATTGTGTTAAGCAGAGCTAAAGTTGGTGCGTAGAGCTGGTGTTATGTTAGAGAGAGAAGCAGCGAGGATCTTCTCAGTTCTGGTAGGGGAGGAGAGGAGCAGAGGACACTTGCTGCTCACATTGCACAGACCTTCTGAAAGGTGCAGAGAGGCGGAGCAGGTAGGCTCGTGTGCTTCCATCAGCATTTCTAAGCCCTTGGAATGACAATCAACAAGTCTCTCACAAGTGTAAAAAGCAATTAGTTGTTTGATGTATTAATGATGCAGCTGTGGTTCATTTTAAATATAAATGCAACTAAAGTTGCAGAATAACTATCCCAACAATCCTGCTATCTTTAAATTACTGGTATCAAATGAGAATTTATTCCTAAATCCAGTAGATTTTAGGTGTACATCTGCACACAGATAGATAGTTTGAAGTATTTTGCTCATTGGTTTTCCCTGGGGTTAAGACAGGCATCATGAAAGTCCCACTGTCAGAATGGTGCTTCACTGTGCACTGCAGTTGCTACAAAATGACCATTTGAGACTGTTTCAGTGGCGTGCCCTGACTTTTCTCTCTGTTGCTTCATGATCTGCAGGCCAGAGCTTGCACGACCAGCTACAACTCTGTATCAGCACAACCTGACCGGGATTCTGGAAACGGCCGTGCGGGCGACCAACGCGCAGTTCGATAACCCCGAGATCCTCAAGCGCCTCGACGTTCGCCTCCTCGAGGTCTGTTGTGCCTTGCTGCTTCCCACCCAAACTGAGTAAAAATGCCTCCTTTGTGAGTCTGTGAATGTGTGTTTGTGTACATATAAACACATATATATAGAGAGAGTGAGTATGCATGCATGTAGGCACATGTATGAAACAAAAGTTTCATGTGCCTATGTAGTACGTATTTGTTTTTCTTTTTTTTTCCCCATTGAAGTCTAGTTTGAATTATGCTGAATTATAATCCTTCGGAAGTGCTATAAGCTTCCTTCAGAAGTGCTCTATCCTCCCTTCTGCTGCCCACTGTCTGTTTGTATTTTGATCAGCAGGAGTGTGTATTCTGTGAATATTCTGTGATCCTGTGATGCTGGTGGCCCTGATTTGGGGTTCTGCAGGCAACTCTTACTGCAACTGCTTTTACTACATTGGCGTGTGGATTCGTTGGGACTTGTAATGACAGAGAGTGATGAGGATGAAAGTGCTTTTTGTGAAGGAGATCTTTGGTAGGAAACTTGTGCCCGTGAGGAAAAGTTTCCTGCTGCAGCCCCAGAGATGAGGGTTATCTGAATAAAGTAGAAATCTGATATAAACCTATACTTTAGGCTGAATCCTACCTGAAAAGCATGTCCGTTTCCACATTTCTTTTATTCACTTCATTGAAGGGGGGGAAAAAAAAATGTCAGAACAGATCCTGAGATAAATCCCACTGTCACGTCAAACTTCAAATCTTTTTTCTTTAGTTTCCTGGGGGTACATTTTGATAAGAAACTTTGGTACTGACATTAATGATGTGACACTTGTTTTTATTCATAGGTTTTGGGGAATAGAAGAGTAAATAAGATTTCTTGGACGCTACTATGCTCCTGTTAAACACTAAAAGCAGCATCTTTTTTTAAATACAGGTGTCTCCAGGGGACACTGGATGGGATGTCTTCAGCTTAGACTATCATGTTGATGGGCCAATAGCAACGGTAATGCCTTCTCCTGCAGATTGTGAACATCTCTTAATGCCAGCTTGGAGTGTTAAATAATTTGTTACTGAAATAACTTTTTGCTCTGGAAAGTGAGATCAGAGACTTCTTTTTTTTTTTTTTGTCAAGCACAATAAAAGGATCAATGTATTATATAAACAGTTCAGTTTAGTAAGCTAACAGTGAGTGCAAAAAAGCTCCATTTAAGAGATTGGTTACTGAAAGTCAGTAATTCATCTATTCCAGCACGTGTTTTGCAAGTACTTAATAAATGGAATCTTCTTTTTCTTCTATTATGTCAAGGCTGTAGCAGGTAATTTGAGATAATTTGCAAGAAACTGTGGAAAATATTTGGGGAGAATCTATTCGTACGATTTAAATAAAACTTGACAGGCAGTACTCATTAGAACTGCAAGAAAATTACTGCAGTGTTGATTAGATTGCTTTTAGCCTCTAAAATGACTTTTTTCCCCCTTTTAAAAAGGAGAATAGCAGAAAGACTCATCCATGCATGTATAGTTTGAGAAAAGTGAACCATTTAAGTGTGTACAAATATCTCAAAGGAGGCAGTGAGGAGGAGGAGGCCGGTCTCTTTCCCGTGGTGGCCACTGATAGAGCTAGAGGAAACAGCCACAAACTGAAGCACCGGGAGTTCCACAGGAACTTAAGAAAAAAATTCTTAACAGTGAGGATGACAGAGCCCTGGAACAGGCTGCCCAGAGAGGTTGTGGAGTCTCCTTCTCTGGAGATCTTCAAAACCTGCTTGGATGCAGCCCTGTGCCACATGCTCTAGGTGACCCTGCGTGTGCAGGAGGGTTGGACTGGATGATCTCTAAAGGTTTCTTCCAACCTTAATGATTCTATGATTCTCTTTCTTCATTATTTTATCCCTGCCTCTTATTGTTTCTTATTTCTGCGTATCTAGTTCAGCAGACTGTTTAATCCCTAGTTTATTTGCCCATACTTCACTTTTTGCTGCACTGTCTCCTACATAAAGAAACCTGCTCCTTTCAGATCTACCTCTTTTTTCTTTAGGATGCTTACCAAGACTAACTTTTCTCCTAAAAAGACTATTAGTCTGAATAGCGGTGTTTCTTTTAGACTGAGTCCTAGCCCTCCCAGACCCTCCCTTCAGTGTTGCTAATTTTATTTGTGTAAGGATTAGGGAATTGCAAAGCCTGTCACTATCCATGTTGATATCAAGACTTGTAGCACTCTGGATAAATGTCTAGTGATAATTTAGGTATTTGGGGTCTGATTTGGTACTGGCTTCTGATTGAATAACTGGGGCCTTCCTCACTGCCTCCAATGAGCTCTCCTTATGCCTGCACATGATTAGAAAATTTTACAAAGTGAAAATTATGACTAAGGTCTGGCAGGGTGCTGGCTAATGGACAGAACATATGCACTGTGGAGTGTTAGAATTTAATATCTTAGAAAGGATGATAGCTTAACAGTGACAATTCTTCATAAATGAATAATATCACCTCCATTTGAAAACATTCACTATCTGACTCAAAGCCCATTAAAAGAAATAAGGGAAAAGTGGCATTATTTCTTTTGCTTGTCAATCTCTGCTCATTCACTATACCTGCTGTCTTTCATGTATTAAATCATCCTCTTATTATTTCTAGACAGTAAGTCATCATTAATAAAGATTAGACATCACTCTGCAAATGTTAGAAACCCAGTCTGAATGGGAGCTCAAATGAAATGTCTCCTAGATAACACCACTTACTCTAGTGGAATGTCATCTAATTCACCCGAGGATAAGCAAGACTCAGTGCCAAGTAGGCTGGAATAACAATTCTGGAAGTTACGCCTCTAGGAACCAAAACAAATGGTGCTTGTTTTGCTTTTGTGAACAACCAAAAGGAACACTCAGTCTAGTGAATTCAGGTTTAGCAAGTTGTATGTCCATCAAGGCACCTTGGAGAAGACAGGGGAAGAGAGGGGAGAAATGCAAACTCCAAGGGTTTTGATTATAGTTACATTAAGTGAAATTATTTCGACAAACACAATTTGTTGTGTCTAAGTTAGGACTGGGATCCTCTCTAGCACAAAGGGATTAAGTCCATCCTGAGCATGGGGGAAAGTGTCATGGGATCCTCAATTACATTTCATTATCCAGGCCAAGAAAATAGGAATGAAAGGAAAAATTTATCACATTTTTTCAGCCAGCTCTGAGGTAATTCTCCTTTTATGTGGAGGGCAAACCCTTCTCTGAACATGGTCCCCAAAGAGCCATGTGCTGCAGGTGAGAACTGCTCACAGAAGCTGAGTGCTTTCAGAACAAGCCGGTAGTGACAGTCCATGTCTGCCAGGAATGCTTTTAGGAATGACTTTAAAAATCACTGGGAAAAGAGGTCATTTTCTCACTGACGTCCTCTCCCACGCACATAAATCACCATAACCACAGGATTTCAGTCAATCCAAATGCCAGCTCCTGCATCTCTTACAGGCACTAAATAAGATCTTCCTGGTTGAACAGACACCACAATGAAGGAGAGCTCTCTGCAAGTTAAATGCAGACAGTAGAAAATTAAACAAGTGGTTTATCCAAAAATAATGTATTCTGAAAATCAGCCAGGCCAAATAGGGATGGCATGGAAGGGTGCTTAAGGTTCTGTCTATCCCTTCAAAGGTCTTTAAAGAAGACCTCTTTAGGACAGTGAGACCAGTTTGCTAGTACCACGGGTAGGTGTGCCATATAAAACCATTTTAATAATTTGTCAAGTTCTACCTTCAGTCAAGGATTAATTTTTCAGGTCAGTATTCCCACTAGAAGTCCTTATACAATTCTAATTTCATCTGATCTGTAGAAACTTTCTTCTGTCCTCTTGCTTAAGATTGTTCTCTGCAAAACTTGTATCCAAAATTTCACTGTTATTCATTAATTTAAATAAATTGTACCTCAAACAAAAGACCGAAATTCAGATATCAATAAAAATCATAAGTAGGTGCTTAAAGCTGAGCTCATGCTTTCTTGAATCAAGGCCTGATTGTCTTTCTGAAAGCAAATGCAAAAGTTACCAGAACTGTTGCTGACCTGCATTTTGTACCAACCACGTTTGTCATCTTAAAATCCTTTCTAATTATCATTTCAATGCCACAAGAGAAATGAATTTGTGAGTATGTGAGCAATACGATCTTGAAAAAAAATGCCAATTAAAATTGTTTTTATGGGTTTTCTGCTGCAATTATTTCAGGTAGTTTGTTTTCATATGCGAATTCCACTACTAATCAGTCACTCAGTAATATCTGTGTGTCATCTCTATGCTTCTTAAACAGAAAAAATAACTATTGAAATGTAAGCAAATTAGGTTATAATCTGTGTCTAGTGAAATTAAATAAAAAATAAATTTACAGCTCCAGATTAATTTGGATAGAGCTGACTATAGAGGGCAAGATGCTCACATTAAACTGGTAGAGCTAAACCTGCTCAGAAGCTGCCTGAACTTGAGTATGCCTAAATGCACACATAGGGCCTCTCACTTTGATTTTAGAGACGTTTTTAAATTTCTTGCTATGTACATGCATATGACTGTCCCCATGAGGAGTCTAAGGGCTTAATGAACAGGAAGCAACCTCGAGTTCAGTCCTGCAGAGCTCTCCCTTATTATCAGGAACAGTCACCATGCAAAGCACAAACTCTTCCATGCCCTGCTCCCTCTCGTGGTAGCAGAATTACAGTTCAAAAGGGAGAAAATGCAGTGTAGATGGAGTTACAGCAAATGTTTGACAGTGTTTATCTACTTGTGAATGCCATGAGATGCTGTTTTCTGAATTTTTGCCACTCTGTTTTCTTATACTGGTGCTGCTGCTTTTCTTCTCCAGCTTTCCTTCTCTATGCATCCATGTGTCCCAGGGTTACAAGCTGTTCAGCAATGTTTTTTGTACAATTAGCTGTGAGTCACAGGGGCATGACAGCACTGGCAATCACAGAAGCGAATTCAGGACAGAAACAAATACAGCTGTAACGTGCAGCCAGTTGGAGAAAATAAAAAAGGAGAAATTATGTTGGTTTAAAATGAGAAAGAAAAAAGTGCAAAGTGCTTTTAAAATTAGAAATGAGAATTAGAAAATGCATCTGGATTTAAATCTCTGAAAGCACAGGTGCTCCCTTTAACAACAAACTTTACAACCTTGAATGATTTCCATGGAGGCCAAGTTGATAGGGCTTTATTCCACTCAGGAAGCCTGAGATCCCAGCTTGCATTCCTTATATACAGAGAAAAGGTTTTCCCACCACTGCCAGCTACTATCCATATGCATTCACCCTGCACATACGCTGTTATATGTCCTGGCTCTGCACTTTATTTGGACTAAATGGGCAAAGATACCCTGACACCAGCTGCAGCTATTCCAGATTATATGGTGAATCCAGCCTATCCATTCAGAAAGCCCAAAGGGACTAACACGATCATTTCATCCAGCCTCCTAATTGTAGCTGTCAATCTTTCATGTGCTTTACATTATCAGCAAACCACCTGGAAACTCACTCAGAAAGCAAAAGCAGCCATTAAAATTCAGATGCAATCCCCCTGAGTGACTGTATTAAAAGATTTTATAATATTTCCAAATTAGATAGTAACTTCTGATATAACACCTCTGGGAAATATATGTAAACGTGTTAGTATTTTTAAGAAGTTAAACATGGCACACTGTGCTGTTTGAAATTAAAAAAAAAGAAAAAAGAAAAGAAAAAAGAAAAAAGGAAAAAAGCAAAGCCACCTGTGGTAACAGAATGTATTTTTTTGCTACTTATTAATTGCATGTAATAAGGGAAATGCTGAGAGTATTTGACATCACCACTCTTGTGATAATTAAAAAGCTTTTAGAAATGAAATTGCAGGATGGTCATTTGGCAAGAAAATGGCACTTTTTAGAAAACAGATGAGGAAAAAAAATAGAAGAGTCCAAAAAGGGGAGTGAAAAATGTTTTTCTTTCTGGAGGAAAGGAAAGAGGAAAAAAAATTACCATTAATAAACTGATTAGCTCAAACACTCTAAAATGCAACTGTTCTGACCTATCATCTGCAGAATTGCTCTATCACTGAGGGTAGCAAGAATAAGGGAGTGACATTCTGATTGAATTAAAGAAAATTACATCAGTATTATACTGGCAAACCACTTAAGCAAAATGATTTTCGAATTTTCTAATGCATTCAATTTTCTCTCACAGGATCAGATTGCTTTTTTGTTTTTTTTTCTCTCTATAAAACAGAGCGCACGAGGGTGTTTTTAGCTACCATACTTACACATTTTGAGTAGCTGCCATCAGAATACATGTATCGTGCCTCTGCAGCTACATTGTGCATCTGATCATCCCGGCTACCTCCTGAGCATGATAGTCCATGGAACAGACGGGTTTTATTCCACAAATGCACAACAGAAAATCTGAACTCTTGGATATCAAGGAAAAGAGTTTATTAAGGAATTCTAAAACTTTCAGCCTCAGACTCATGCTATTCCCTGGAGCAACTTTAAGTTAGGCTATTTCTTCACTGCAGGTGATGCTGGAGCTCTCTAGATGAGGCTCAATGCTCAGCCCAATGCTGGAGGTTTATATTGGCAGTATATTGCTGGGCACTGCCAGTCCAAACTGCTGTCATTCAGCAGCCCCAATGAGAGTGGAAAATGACCCAGTGATTAAAAGCCACACCACAAACTCCATACAGAGGCAGTTTAATACAGCTAAGGACTGGCCTACTGCTTGTTGGTCTAGCAAGCACCATGTGGAGCCGTGTTTTGGATGAGCAAACTCTTCTCATCTCTCAGTACTGAGGGCTTTGCTTAGTCATTTTGTTTAAGGAAAAATCTACTTGCATGCTTGTATTTTGCCACTTGAAAAGTAAATGTTTTACAGACATTTTAAAAGCATATTAAATTTGATCTGAAAATGTCCACTTAAATTTTTTTCCTCTTCCTCTTCTTTCTTCTAACTGTTTCTAAAAGTACTGGTGAATAGCTTTCAAATAAATGCTTTTCAGTTGGGGAAGGAGTTATTATGATTACAATATATTATTTATATTTTATTTAGTTATTTATTATTATATTAGTAGGAATAATAATATACTTCAGTAGAAGAAATACAGACATCCTTGATTTTTCATGCTTAACATTTTCACATCAGTGTTAATGTTCTTATGTGCTTAACAATATTCTGTTTCATTTCTGTCAGTTAGGGAAGGAGATCCTCAGTCATGGCAATAATTACACAGTGATTGTATAGAGGAAAAGAAAGAAAAAGAGCTGAAAAGTGCTCTATGAAGCAAATTCCCAAATAAGGAATGTTTGAAATGAGAAATCTTTAAAAACATTGGCATGAGAATTCCCACTTGGTTCTGAACTTTCCTCTTTTGCCGTGTCCCATTCTGTAGTTTTGGATTTAAAGGAAAGAAAAGATGAATCTTCATTTATTGGTAACTCCAGCCAAGACAGTAGTGGGGGCAATCTTGTCTATCTAATGCAAATGCATTGAGATATATGAAAAGACACTGCTATCCTCTGCAAAAACAATAAATGAATAAATGAAATGAATAACTCTCCCTCCTCTCTCCCCAGGACAAGGTTTGACCTTATATTTCTCCAACCATATTGAAAAACGTTCTTTTCCCACATTTTTCATGTCTACCTGTCATGGCAATGTCTAAAATCCCAGCACACTATCCTCTTATAGATTTCCTTTGTATTAGTTAAATAGGATTTCCCTCAATTTTGCTTTGCAAGGGTGATATTAGATTTCACAGTGCTGTTGTGTGTCTAGAAAAACTTTTCGTGGTTTCTTTTTATTTTAAGAAAGGAAAAATCTTGCTAATTTAAGTAAAAACTACATTTTAAATTGAGTTGGACAATAAGAGTAATATATAGTAAATTGTGCAATTTGGTTACAGATCATTTTAGAAGGCCTAGCCTCGCGTATTCTTAAATACCTGGAGAATTCTGCACAGTTTCACATGACTTGATGATGTGCATGGAAGTGAAAATCAACAGCTGGAGAAAAAGTTTTCCACTGAGTTTTGTGTTGAGTATTAAAGAAAAACTCAGTCAAACTGAAAGCAATTGTCACAGCCTTCAGTCTAGGTGAAGAAAAAGTATAAACTTATGCAAATTCTGCTCCAGATCCCTTCATATGTAATTGAAACCATCTTGAAACCAAACTGAAACCAAAAGAAACCATCTGAAACCATCAAGAAATGACAGTTGCACAGACCACTGGAATCATGCACTCTTTCTGTTTAACGGGAAAAAAAAATTATCTCTAAAATTTCCCTTATTTCAGAGCATTCAGAATTTTGGGGCATGACTTAACAGATAGCACATTGCTTGTCCCACGAGTATGTTAGAAACCAAAGTCTCAGAAATCTATGGCAATATTTTCCTCAACTGAAAACAGATGAAGAAAGTATATTATGGGTTTCTTCTTGTGTTTCTACTGGACAAAAATGACTTTATAGCATAGGCAATGTCTCTCCTAAGGTTTTTCAAAATCATAATTCATTTTCAGGATAATGTTCTTTGTCAGAAAAACAGGACTTCCTATATTCCTATATTTATATTGAAATAAATTGTTCCAATAAAATAATTTTCAAAAATGGAAACAATCATTTATTGAAAAAGAGTAAACACAAGGAGTTTGAGGAAAAGCTTTAAACATTTCAAGATGTTTCTTTTCTTTGAGAATTTTCAAAGGATTTAAAATATGTCTCTGAATTCCCTCTAATCAGGAGGCCTCAGAGATAATCTGTGGTCTGTGGTTTCCCTCTGGTACCTCTCCTGTTAGCATTATTTACTTACTGCAGAGCTAACCTTAACAGTGACTCAGTAAAAATAATGAGTCATGATTGAAATCACAAGTATTTTCAGTGCTGAAAAGGACTGAGACCTTTTCAATGACATTTAACCAAGCTGCTTTAATGTTGACAAATGTAAATCTCCATATGTTGGTCCTGAAAACAGTAACAGAAAGCCCTTTTTAACTTGTAAGTGTTACTCTAAAGGCTTTGCAGCTTCAAGCCAGTTGTCTGATGTACAGTTCTACCATACATCAGTTCCATGGGGCATGACTGCAGTTCTAGGTCCTATAGCGAGCTGAAATTTGAGGAATTTGAGAATTTGAAAGAATGGAATACAATTTCTATTCAGAAAGGATTGCTGTGTTTCAGTGGCTGCAACCACAGAAGAAAGCATACTCTATCTGCTCAGCATCTTGGACTGACTTTTCAAATCTCCAACAGTGAAGCCTTCTCAAGCTATGCTGTTCTCCAGCTGTTTCCAGAGTGTGTCCCTTCCAAAAAGTGCATCTATGTACTTTGGCAGTTTGCTCTAGGTGGCAAAGAGCCAAAGCTCTTTGCTTTGGCAGAAACGCTCTAGGTGACCCTGCGTGTGCAGGGGAGTTGGACTAGATGATCTCTAAAGGTCCCTTCCAATCTTAAGGATTCTATGATTCTGTGAAATACAGTCTACTGCTTTTTCATTCAGTCTTGGGAATGTGTTGTTATTCTACCATGAGATGAACAATGCACCTGACCTACTAAAATTCATGTAAATTAAGATGTAAAGAGACTGCTAGGTCATGCAGATCTTCCTATAAACCACTAGCAAGGGTTGTTCATGAAGAGTTTTATTTGAAGGCAAATGATAAGAGAAAGACCATGTAGGTACTAACCAACACCAAGGAATCAAAGTCACTGAAGTCACTCAAACTTCAATGCAAACTGAATCAGCCCTGAGATAAATAACATTAAGAATATAAATGATCTCTTGTGCCTTCCCTCTAGACAAATGCTCAGTGAACAGGCAATACATGTTATCATGCACTACAAATAGGGGGAAACATCCAATATCAATACGATTCTGCTTCATATTATAAGCAAATCTGATTTGCAGAGTGTTTAATTCAATCTATATTTCATCTATTAAAAACAGATGTTACCTTTTAGACCTTTCCGAAGTATATTTTATTAGTGAAAAAGCAGGATGTACTTTGTTTTTAACACTGACGTTTCTATTCTTTGCTTTCCCAAACAGAGAGTAAAAGCTGTGATGAGCACAAATGATAAATTCAGAGGGATCTCTTAGATAAGTAGCACAATTCCTGAAGAAATCAAGCGATTTTGGGTTGCAAGCATGAGATGCTTTAAAATTATGGTAAGCAAGTGTAGATTTATCAGGATGAGCAAAATATTCTTAACATCTTTCTTTCTATCCCTTTGTTCTTCCTCTGCCCAAGATTTTATGCACATTCTTGGGTTACAAGATGCAGTGCTGCACCTTTGTAGTCGCTGTTCAAAACACATATTATCTGGATACGGTCCTGAATGCAGACTAACAAACTCTGATGAGCTAGGCGTTGTCAGGAATGGTATTTCAAAGGCGATCCCCATAAATGTGCACACCACTATCATTTAAAAAAAAAACTTCAAGACCAGCAGGACATTCACTCTGATTTTCAGGCCGTTTTGCAGCATGGGTTGAGCACATCAATACATTCATAATGCATCTATGCAAAAAAAGATCACAGACTCGCTAGATCTGTATCGCACATTATACAGTTCAATACTATATAAATATAATAACTATATGAATTCTGAAGCAGCTAATTCTGAATCACAGTCAATATATCTGGGTTAGCGTAATCCTGGCTAACGTATCCTGACCCTCTATCCCAGCTTTGCCAGGGTTTGAACCGTATTGATCCTTCTTTTCATGAGGATGATGGATTCTTTATTATTTGCAAAGTCACTGCTTAACTTCACCTTTGCATTCAAATCAGCTTTCCTAAACTATGCTCCGTTCCACCTGACTTCAGTTATCTTATGTGTTATTGAGCACATTCTTAGGCCTGTAACCAGGATCAGAGGCTTGTCTTGTTGTTACCATATCCATTCCCTTGGAGATATGCAGCACTCTCATAAACATGAACAGTTACTGACCATAGAATCGCTGTTTTAAAATTATATTTATATTACTAGTTTGCTTTATTAACATTTCTATGCAACTTTTTATATAAAATTTTATTTAATACAAAAAT
>JAVCKT010010829.1:0-12970 GCA_032273925.1 Rhynchotus rufescens
ATTCTAAAAATTCTAAGATTCTAAATTCAATTCTAAATTCAGTTCTAAAAGCTGAGCTGGCTTTTCAGTGCTTCAGTAAGAGAGACATGTTTCCAGATCAAAAATCCCAAAGGGGACATTCTTTTGGCTTGAAGACTCGTGCTCAAACATGCCTGATCTAAAATACTCACTGTCAAAATAAAGTAAATCCTTCCATAATTTTGAGGGGCAGCTTTGAACATCCCACAAGCAATCAGTCACCAAGCTGTGGCAGTCCAGTAAAGGTAACCTTATGCTTGGAACACGAGGCTCTCCAGTAGCTACAACACTTGTAAAGGTTATGTGGGAGGAAATACAGATCATAGCATACTTCCTCTTTCAGTGCAGCATGGTATCCATGTGAAGAAGCTGTCAAACAAGATTTGACAATGCTTATCCAGTGAAGGCCTAATAGCACAAGCAAGTGGGGACCTTCATCAGCAGCAAAACAGGAGAGAAGGCTGGACCACTGCATGTAAGCTGTTATTAGAAGGTGGTGCTTTATCAGCCTAGACTAGGAAATTTCTTCCTGTACATCCTTCCACCAAATATTTGGTTTCTCAAGGCTAAAAATAAATAGAAATTTATATTTTAACAGAATTTTATAGGTTGACTGGATGAGATCCTGCATGAGCCTTTGTGTAAAGCACACTAACAGACATCTCCAAAGCTCAGGCAAGTGACTCTCATCCTCTCTCTGTGCTTCTGTACCAGAAAAGATTGGAGGCACTAATGTGCTCTAGTCCTGTCCCACCAAACACTTCACATAATATTCACAATGCTATAAAGTTGTTTTCAGACGTAGAAGACTGCTTGAAAGCAATCACCCTGGGGTTCATATCCACCCACACTTCTGCACTGTAGTTATGAAAGAGGTGATTTGTTGATGTCTTCAATTTTCTTTGTATCTTTTTGCAATGAATAACACTCTTAACCAAAGGAAGAGAAGAACGGATGACTTTACTAAGGAAATTTCATCTATGGAAAGTTACCAGAATCCTTTATCCAACAGTTAGCCTCAACGCAAGAAATGTAAGCAAGGAACTGTTCCCAAGGAGCCAGAACACACCCTTTGCTTTCACTTTTTACTTCTGCTTAAGGTGAGACAAAATACTTTTTCCTCTTTTGGATCTCTTAGACACTACAATGTAGATAATTTTATCTGAAAAAGGAGCCCCCAAACTCCCAAACATTTTTTAAATTCCTCCCAGTGCCTCCCACCACTTCTCTGCTGGTCCTGTCAGAACTAGGCAAAAATCTTTAGGGATACAACTGCCTTCCATGCACTCAAACCCACAGGAGGTTTACTTTTGCAATGAATAATCAGTTTAGAAATGTATATACGATATCTTAATTAGCAACACATAACCTGAATTAAAATACATTTCACTTACAACAAAAACCCTCAACAGAATATAAGAGAAATTAGGGGAGATGATGACCATCTGTAATGTCAGGCAAAACAGAAGTTACTCAGTGTGTGCAAGTGTGAAATGTCATACATTTCTGCAAGAAGCAGTCCAACATGTAACTTCCTTTAGTAGAACAGCTTAGCACTCTCTCTTCTAAATGTAAACCTTTCAGTTGTAAAAATAAGCTAAAAATAAAAAATTCTTTTTGCTTATTTCATATCTGTCTATCGGAAACCCAAGAAAATTTATTTCTTATATAAAAGAAAAATGCTTTACTATTAGGGAGAAGTATATTTTGTATATAACAAAAAGGATAAATAATTGGTTTGCATAAAAAGCTAGCTAAAATGCTTTAAATGCACAATTTGCAACTATCTTTATAAAGGTGCACAAACAACAAACACTTTGCAACCTGCATCCCTTTTGAAATTATTCATTGTGTTGATTAGAAACTTTACTATTTCCTAAACAGCTAGTTACATCTCAAGTTTTTATTGTAAATCAATAGTTTGTAGAAATGCAATGTGTTTATGCTGGGATTTCTTTTTCCAAAACTCTTAAAACTGAACAGTCTCTCAAATTGGATCTGTTGACTCCCACTTTTCTTAGTACGTTCTTTCATGTCAGATTTACTTAACTTGGTCTAGCACACTGAAAATTCTGTTATTTCAGAACAGGACAGAACAGTCAGTAATTCAGACTTTATTTTGCCTACTCACACAGCAGCATTTTACATAAGTTTATAGGTGAACTATAATACTAACTTGATATGTTATATGAACATTAGTTTTTACATCAGCACCTAACTTTTAACACTGCCTTTTACAATTGTTTTTACCAATTTAATAATAGGCAATAGACTGAAATAGTGAAAGAATAGAACCAACTCTGTAAACTGTGTTCTTCTGTTTTTTTTAAATGCTTCTATCACTTCTACCGAAAGCAGACAGATTTTCTTTCCTTCTTTTTACTGACTGGAGCTTAATTTGTACAGGAATTGAAGACAGGAAATTCTAAACATCCTCTCCCATATAATAGGATATTGCAGCCCTATACTTGTAACAAGCAATCTAAAGACCAGTGTTTCATTGCCTACACGGTCAAAGTAATACCCTAGTTGCAACCTCATGGGAAAGGCAGATGACTGTTCCCTATATATTTCACCTACATCCCTTTCCTTTAGGAAGGTTCAGACCGCTTTAATGTCAGTCTGATGTCGACAAGTGGTTATTGTGTCCAAAATCATGTAAAGACTGTTTTGCTTGAGCTTAATCCCATCTTTCCACAATGCAGAGCAATTATAGGTTGCACAATCGTACTAGGTAATACCCATTCCAGAGTTTCATAACAGAGAGGAGTGTTCCTCAAAGGCAGGACTGGCAGAGGTTAGCTATTTCTGGAGGATTTAATCTGCCCTATCACTAAAAAGCAGCGAAGTGTAGTGCTCTGAAGTTTGATGCTGGAACCAGCCTCTTCTTAGACGAAAGGCAAATTCACTTGGATGGCCAAAAGCAATTTCAGAATGGAAATATGCAGGTATTGAAAAGTTGTAACAATGCTATACTGAATTAGACTGAATGATCATTTAGCCTACTGGGCTGCCTCTGAGGGTGATCAATACCCAATGCCAGAGAAGTGTAAAAGAACAGAGTGATGTTCTGATGTGGTGACACTTTCTGAGACTAGTCCCCATATTTCAGCAATTTGGAGTATAGAGACTATGAAAGTCAGACATATATATTTTCTATTTAATCCCTTTTTCTTCCAAGTATTTGTCCCCTTGCTTTTTGAGCCAATCTAAATGCTAGTGTCAATAACATCTTGCAGTAAAGAGCTCCAAAGCTTAGCTATATATTGCTTGAAGACCTACATCATCCTTTTAGTTTAATTTCATGTCTCTTACTCTTTGTACTGCAAGGGGACAATTATCCCTTGTGAACAGTCAGCACTTGTAACTGTAGCTAAAGGGCAACTCCGCAGCAATAAAGCACAAGAGACAGGCTAGGAGAGCTTGAGGGATGATAAAAATGCTGAGATTGTCTTTGCATCTGTATGGATCATGTCTCCGTCTCCTCTCCCAATATTATTCAAAAGTTGAACCAGTGAATTTTGGTATTCCCTGAACAGGATAAACAGCGTACACCTATAGCTTGTGCCCACACAGCTGGGAATGAAATACACTCAAAGATGTATGATTATAAACTTGCTGCCTGCTGTTCAGTCCCACTTCAATGTGTATGTCATCTTTTCACTGAGGCATGTCTCTGGACCTCTGCAGTTCTTTCTCCCTCCCTGCACTCTGTTAGTGCTGTCAGCATACACTGCACGCTCTTTGGAAATGTGATTCCTGTTAAAATTTTGTGCAGTTTTAACACAAGGTGACCCAAATATCTAACACAATTGCTGGTCATTATAACACTAGAAATAGTAAATTATTAAAAGCATGGGGAATCAAACTTTCTTCCAAACAATGAGATCAGTATTAAAGATGATAGTTCCATAATATAATAATGTTAAAGTTAGTTTAAAAAAATCATTATTTTGATGCTGGCATGCTGGTCAAGCTGTATAAGCGAAGATTCTAGACCAGCTTTTGTCAAAAATGTGTTTCCCTTATTGTGTTTTTTTTTCCTCTCAGATAGAAAACAAACTAATGTCAAATGTAGTCAATTAAAGACATTGTCCTTAAGTAGTTCACATTTTCAATTGATAATTAGCTAACCACTAATAACATGAAAAAGGTGACGATATTAAAATCTCAACATTTACATCTCTCAGATTATTATGGGACTACTACTATGGGTATCCTGTAGCATTTTAGAGGCAGCACACTGAAATGTCCATATTAAATGTTTAAGATACAAGGAAATAATAATAATAATAATAATAATAATAATAATAATAATAATAGAACAATCTGCAGGCTGAAACAAAGATTTTCAAAGTTTTTTGTGTTTACCTGTTGTCAATCTCATGGGGGGAAAAAAAAAGGTGACTTACAGAGGATTCCCTCACCTCTCCCCCTCCCCTTTGAAAAAAAATACAAAGGATTCTGTTTGAAGGATTCTGTTTCTTCTGTTGAAGAAAAGGACTCTTCCTAAACTCTATGATAGTCACAGAGGTCTAGATAAAAACTAAACAATTCAATATATAATAAAAGCAAACTCTAATCTTCTCTGTGGGCTTTCATTACACTGGAACTTATTTTACAATGATGCCATCCTTGTGGTGTAGTGTTCTTAAGACGTACACTAACTTCTTTCTTATAGCACTTAGAGTTCAAAAAAAATTACAAGCTACACAGGAAAATAAAGTATGATAAATGTTTTGTATTGACAGTTCAAGAACAGTAAACAATTGCTGGTTTTTATTATTTAGCTTTATCTTGAAAACACAAATGAATAAATGCTCAGTTAAAGGACTCTCTAGAATCATTTGCTATCCAAAACAAACACATTCCCAGATTAAACTATTTTGCAAGATGCTGATTCTCAAGATGCAAAAGAGCCCTCGCTCCTAATTTTGGCTCTGACATACTGGGTCATATGATACGCCAGGGCTTAAAATGGTTGCAGTAATAACAATCTCATAAGAGAGTTGTTAGGCTTATTCATTTTATTTTTAGGTAGCTTAAAACAATTCCCTCAGCACTATAAATACATTAAACAGTAGGAAACTAGCTATTGTTGAAGGAAGCTTATTTAAAATACTGGTGTTTTTGGAAAAATGTGCCTCTCTATTTTTCTGTGTATTTCTTACAGAGAAAATGTCCATATCATCAAAGGTATTTCTTTTGTATATATATATTTTTAACCCAGTATTTTGAAGAAGCACAGACTATAGAAAAAGGACAGCTACAGCTACGTAACTGCAGCTTATGTAACATAACTACATAACTATATGCACACAGAAGTAAATATCATCTATTGTAAACTAACAAGCAAGACTTAAAGGGTCCAAGAAGATCATATAATGAAAGATAATTTAAATAGGTAGTATCTAGTGAATTTAGGATGCCATCTGTATGGTCATAAGCATCACTTGCTACTCAGTCTGCACAGTTTTTATAAATTAAGAAACTCATAAACCAATATGAAACTTAGCTTATATGGCTTTTTCCAGAATAACTGTCTGGTTTTTTTTTTATTTATTTTTAAAGACATCTCATGAACATGGTATAATTTTAAGAAGGCATTACAAACCTTTTGAAGTTAATTTATTGTTTTGAAGTAATTTGCTTATTGAAAAATCAGCGTTCTGTTCTGTTCCCTGGAGTTTTGCTACTGATTTCAATGTCACCCTGTCTTTAAAAAAAAAACAGCAACGACACAAGAAGAGACTTTCAGAGTTTTCACTTACTCTAATTTGAGCTATGTAAGTCCCTTTCTAAGCTGCTAATCTTTAGTGGGGAAGGTTAAGTTTGGGGTGAGGGGGCGATTCTTCCTTTTCCTGCTGCTACTGGAAGAGTGCTCCCGAACTATTTCTTTGGAGAGTAATCTTCCTTTTTGAAAGTTTATTTAATTTCTAGCTATTTGTTCCTGTGCTTAAAGCTGTTCTTAAGAAAGTTACTTCTTCCTTCCGGACACTTGCTCTTGGCTGTAATTGCACAGAGCAATCACAATCTGTCCACCTTAGATTCTGGTCTGAATAAAACTTTCTTGGACTTGTGTATCACAGAAATGGACTAAACAATTTACACAACTTTTTATATTTGTACTTTACACAACTTTACAGAACTGTGATATTAACAAATGTGCTATGCTACTAGCCATACCCAAAACTGAGAGATATTTCCCTGTCTTCACTGAAAACACATTTTCTAATCATTTAGAATGTTCCTTCTTCCTGTAGTGACTACTATTTCTTTCTTCCATTTTCCCTTTAAGTGATGGACACAAGTGAAAGACAAATTTTTTTAAAACACATGATCTGGCACTTTGAAATACCACTTTCCTAAAATTTACTAAAATTTGATTTCAAAATTCTATTCCATAGTCTGTGTCTCTTGTGGGATCATGAAACCAACCCTCCCAATTCATTTTCCTGGGTAAAACACAATTGTTATGGAAATTTGCAGTCATGTATTTCTTATTCCTGTTTTTCTTCCTCATTCACACAGTATGGTTCAACCCTCTATAATTAGATTTTATATATATCTACAAAAAGCATCAATCACCATCTACCTCAGAATTGGCATTATTATTTCCACTTCAGAGATCATGTCCTCAAATTGATTTTTTTCATGGTACCCTGAAGCACTCTTGAACACAAACAAATACTGGTTTGTATATAAGTTCAGATGGTATTTTATTTTGGACAATAACTTTTCTTTAAGTAGGTACTTTTATTACTCATAGCCAGCAAGTCCATAGCTGTCTGTGTGCTAAATTACAGCTGCAACAATTTAGATACAACATTTTTTTTTCAAGTACAGTGTTGATTTTGATTTTTTTTTTTTTTTTTTATACATTGGGTTAGTGTACTGGCTTTTCCACTGCATTATGTAGACCTCTTCCATCCTACTGAGAAACGTACCCTTGAATAAATGGATTGATTGTGAACACTTAGGAGAGAATTCATTCCTCATTTATACTTCAGGTTCCCTACAGCATCCTTGAAGCATATTGACGTTGCTGGTACACTGCACGTTTCATATATATATTATTATTGTACAATTGCTTTTCAGAGCTTTACATAATCAAGCAGTAAAGTACTGAAGTAGTGTTTAGTAACACTTTTCACCATTTGTTCTATTTCATATCACCATCAAATATAAGTCTCAAAAAAAGAAATCACATTAGAAGCATCAGAGAATATCAAGATAGAATATTTTAGAATTGTCCCCCTATAGTTTTGGTAGGATGGGCTTATGATGCACTTTCTACTCCATATGCTTTTCCACATACTTTACAGTGGAATATATATACATGTTCATCCAGTTGATTTACAGTCTTTTAATTCAATCTTAAATTTATCCAGAAGTGTTGATAAACTAAAATTAACGCCTATGTTGATTTTGGCATACACATGCACATGACATTAGCCTGCCCCACCTCTGCTACATACTGAGTAAGTCAGTCCCCATCTGGGAAAGCAATTGCATAGTTGACACACAAACCAGAAAAAAAATATTACTCAGTGATTAAAATACTTCATAATAATAATAAATAAATAAATAAAATAATAATAAAAAGAATAAAAATCATAAAGTAAAATTAATCCATAAAAAGACAAGTGATGAATTTGCATAAGGAATATATGGAACAGTGTGGAAATATATGGAACAGCTGGGCAGTGTGGAAAGGTGTATTTGCTACTGTTTTCTGAGGATTATTTCTTATTTAGACACAAACTTTGTTTTGGTAAAAAAATCTCCCTTGACTTGTAATTAACTGATTAACAATTAACAATTAAAAATCTTCTGGAAAAGAAAGAAAAAAAAAAAAGCAAAAAAAAAGGAGACTTTCTTCCTAATGGCACTGTAGCTGGAAACTATTCTTAAAACTCCACAGACAGCCGTATCTCACTGGCTTGGAAAGCAGGTTACTAGTTACAAATCATATGAAAAGCAACATCCAGAGTGTCACCAGAACATATTTTTAACTGTTTTTCCTGCATTCATAATTTTTAAATCAATGTGCACTAATATGTTTGTTATATTCAAGAGTATCAGGAGACCCTTGCATGAGTGGTGCAGTCCTAAATGAGTATGATTAGGGACCTGCCTGGGAGCAGACCCTTTGAAGAGTGCTGAGTGGGGAACCCTTTGCCCATCCCCTCTTGGCTCTTCACAAGCTTTTCTGGGCAACCAGCCAGCTAGGAAGAGAATCAGGCTGATGTGACCTGTTGCAAGAGCCTGGAAGAGCACAACTTGCATCTCCAGCACCCTCAAAGAACCTCCTTGGGGGCACCAAGAGCAGCAATTGGGAATGTGGAGCACCAGCTGCATTGTGAGAGGAGCTGGAGGTGCACAGAGGTCGCCAGCTGCTAAAACGAGGTGAAAAAACTTTATTTTCAAAGCTAGCCTCCTAGAGTTCATAATATAAATGCTGGTTCATCTACACCATGCACAGCACTAGTTCTTGGCATGAGGTAGGGTGCAGGTGCCACCAGGGGATGTCGTGTCTGCAGCTCTGCTCTGTGAAAAGACCCAGGAGCTCTCTGCAAAGGCTCTCCACCCTGGATTTAAAGGAAGGAGTGTGTGTGTGCTTGGGATTCTTGCCGCCTCTCCTCCCACTTCTCTAGAGGTAGCTGTGGAACTAGGGAACCAACAAGAAAGGAAAGACATGACGGTGACAGGAACAACGGACACTTCCAAGACAGTCACAAGAGCAGAGCAAAGAGGACCGAATGAGGCACAGCAGATTGCCAGATTGCTGCATGGACGTATGTTTAACATCAAAATGCTTCCTAAAATCCCTTACAACATGGTAATCCTGCTCGCTGATCTGCATACGCAGCACCTATAAACACCACTTGCATAATGCTTCTTTCTCGGGCCTCCAAAATTTTTAAAACTGCAACAAAGTTTTTATGATGAAGACTTGATCTTTGCACTAGATGTTTTCTTTCTCTCTGCCAGACACAGATGTCAGATATATTTGCTTTCCTCTCACTCATTTCCATTAGAGGAGCACTAGTGCACACTTTTTTCACAAGAGCACAAAGTTAGCTCTAAGATTTTATGCCTAAACATAGGGCATTTGTTTTACCAATGAGAATTATTACTTTAAGATGACAGATTATAATAAGATACTAAATGTTAATTAAAAGGAAATCATATCGTGACATAAACTTGTACCAAAATTAGTGGATTCTTTATCACAAAAAACAATTTTTATTTTGAAAATAGAAATTTCTAAGAGAAAAAAGTGGCAAAATAAATTTATGGAGAGATACCGCAGAAGAATGGCCAAAGACACAAAATACGACTTCTCATCTTTAAATATGTTACCAAAGAGAAAACACAGGAGCTTGGAGGGGACTTGAGTACATATAAATGACAACATCCCAGCAAGTGTCTTTATATATACATATACATATACATATACATATACATATACATATACATATACATATACATATACATATACATACAAAGTCTCTTTTTTATTATTATATCTAATAGAATCATAGAATCGTTAAGGTTGGACGGGACCTTCAGAGATCATCTAGTCGAACCCCCCTGCACACTTCTCTACAGTAAGTGGAACTCTTATTTTCTATACTACTGAAAGCCTGAACATTGCTATTTCCCATTTCCTATTGCCTCCCATCTCCCCCTTACCTAAAAATAACTCCTTGCCTTCTTTCCATCTCCTGGGGTTTTCCTTGCCTTTACAGTGGGTATCACTAATGCAAATTTCTTCACCTTAGAGGATAACTGCATATTCTTCCTAACAGACTTGCGAGGGAAAATGGGGCTTATGCGTTTCCAGCAGCTATGTTGCAGATTTAATATACCCCAAGCCTCAACGTTTGCTTATATGCAGGCCACACTTTTCCTCCAGAATTATACTCGAGAGGGAAAAATACTGTTTATCACTACTCTTACACCATATGTTAGGTATTTGCATCTTTCTGAAGCCATGTTTTCTAGCACTTACCAAATCTTCTGCCTTCCTATGCTTAGTAGGACACACTGTGATATATAAAAAATATGAATATAATGTAGTTTTTGGAAAGACAGTTTTGGTCTCATTGAATTGGTTTCTATTTTTGTTTTTGTCAATAAAATTGATCTAAGTTACATCTCTATTATTTATTTATTTTTCTTTAAAACTGGCAACTTTGTACTGATATTCTACAGGCATGTTTGCAGTCAGTATTTATATTTAAAAGCAGAGATTTTTGCTTCTTCCCAATTCTCTTATGTATGTTTAAAAACATATGTAAAGTTACAAAGTTAACTATATGTTTGCTACTTATTATGTGTAATCAATTTTATACTCATACCCATATGAAGAGTCAAAGCAAAATGACCGAATTAGAAGTGATTAATACTGAGGTAAGGAGAGCTGGCAGGTAAGCTCAAGAAAAACAATCATGAATATCTCTTTATACATGAGTTTTCCATGTGCTGAAGTAAACTGTGTGCTCACAATTTCAAGTTCCTTTCCTAACCTTTCCTTTCCTATGCGTTCTTCACGGTCCATACCATATAAATACATAGAATAAATGCCACTACTACCTTCTCTCTGATAGGATCACCAATAACTTATTCAAATCTCAGCTAACATAAAATACATCAGACATTGAGAGTATTTTCAACCTAATCATTTTCCAATTTTCCCTTTTTTCGCCCATCACAACATGATTTTCTGTGATCAGTGATGTCTGACAAATTAGAGCTTAAAATCACTTTGTTCAAGCATATATCAAAGTACTTATATTTGACTGGACTATTGTATAAAGCTGTAAAAGCCAAATTTTTGCATTTTGCCTATGCCCATGATTCTTCTGATACTATGAACTAAAGTGATAAGCATTAAGTAATTAAATGCATATGTTCCTTTCCCAAATTTTATCAAATTATTATGCTTCAATGACGTGTTCATGCTAAATAAACAAAGCTTACCATAACAACTCAACAGTCCATGCCACACAGCATTTATAAGCCAGCCTTGGTACACACTGAGCTTAACCTTTTGATTCAGGAGTCCTGATTTCCTGACATGCCATCCTAATACAGAATGCATTAGTGCTAAAGTTGAAACAACAAATCTGCTAGCATGAAGGAATAAAAAAGTAAGTAGTTAATTGTAGATACACTAACTTATGTTATTGAAGATAATTCTCTATGTATTCTAATCAAGATAAAGTTCAAAGTCTGACTTTATGAAAATAAACTACTTAATTAGAGACATTACAGGGAATAAAAAGAGCTAGGCTTTTCATAGATCTGGAGGCAAAATAAAATAAGATTATAAATAGCTGTCCAAATTACTATGCTATACAACCTACAGTAGCATGTGAATCATGGACCAAGCAGGGGAACCAAGAGCTGACTACCTGGCATAGGGGAAAAAATTCTAATTCTGGATGCCAACACTCAGGTAGGGCAGTAAATAGGCAGCATTCATCACCTCTGATTTACGCTTCTGCTCTGCACAGGCCTTGAGGAACCACAAGTTTCTTATGGCTGTAGAAGTATCAAGACATGGCCAGTTTTAGACCAGTCCTAGATGACATTAGATTCTTTAGTGGCCATAGGATAGTTATTATTTTGCAACAGAAGAGTGATCTACAGGTTCTAACACTCAAAGGGACATTTTCCTTATTACATGTACTCTGGAAATCTGATGCTATAAAAAGGAGCTAGTTCCATGAAAGCAATCAGCTCACTTCACCAGGGATTGCCCCAATCACAGTTGCTCCAGAAGAGAAAAAACATTCTGAAATAAAAATTTGTACCACAGAAATCTCAACCTTACTATTGCAGTATGTTTTTTTTCAGGATGCACAGGAAGAAAGTAAATGCTATTATCTCATTATACTCAAGTTAACATTACCCTCAACTCTCATCATAATCCCTACTTAACTATTCTGCAATGTGTCATTAATCAATGTATGTACTGATTGGATCCATTCAATTCATGCATCGTGTAATGAATGGCATATATAAACATGTTTCAAATACATTTATTCGGATATCTATACATGAAAGTAAAATCACTACTACAATTGGTACTCAAGCTTGTCAGATGGCCTCTTTTTCTCATTCTGTTTTGCATAAGACATGCTAATAGTTATGCCATCTGCAGTCTGAAACCCAGAAAAATGTAAATCAACGAATAGTTGATCAAGATAAGCATCTACATAAAGCTAATATTTTTTTGCAGCAATTGTGTTAACTCACAACTTAAATATAAAATTCTGCCTTCTGAAAAACATATATAGAACTTGCTAGTAAGGACATTTTTGCATAAAAAAAATCGCCAACTACAGTAATTCTCTACCTTTTACAGCAGATCATACACCAAGCAACAATTAACAAAAAAAAAAAAAAAAAAAAAAAAAAGGTTTTGCATGTGAATCTCATAAAAAATACTTGAATTCTTCCAAAAAGAAAAACCCAGAGGTTCTCTAAAGCCATATGCTTTGTAAAGCACAGTAGAACTTGGCCACTTACCCAACACTCTGTTTTGGCAAAGCTGTGGAAACAAATTTGAAGGTTTCTGCAATAAGTTTTCAACCTGCTGATTAGCTGTAGGCCAAATACCTGACGCATTATAGAATAACAGAGAGAACATATATAAAAACACCATCTGCCATATTTCCAAAAATATTCTTCAAATACAACAAGGCAGCCAAAGATTAATACTACGTTTTCCTCCTTTGGAATGCGGAACAATAGCATAGTTTACACGAAAATATGAGGCACTGGAGAGGTGCAATGGGAAAGATTACTAATATCCACATTTGCCCACAGATGTGTGAGCTAGTTTTAAAAGTCTCATTAGGATTTTTGCAAGGTTTCTCCAGTTCTCAGACTGGCAAATTGCTTTGAAATTAGAAGAAATTAGAAATGAAAATTTGGA
>JAVCKT010010831.1:0-16286 GCA_032273925.1 Rhynchotus rufescens
GAGCATAAGCTCTGTTGCAAACTTTACACAAATCCTGTTTACCTAAAACAGCAGGAACCTACCTGTTTCCTCTAGAATGAGAGGAGGAAATACAGCGTACATGTCCATAATGAACTTGCCCTTGGCTAACATGACTGACCTCCCGTTGGTAGCTTGGGGCCGGATGTCTCCGGGTGCTACCCACGCCGTGCCCATGCTCTCCGGGGCTCCTGTTGACTTGCCATCTGCGAGACCGTGACTCATGACACAACCCGCTGCCCGAGCCGCGCGCTGCACCGCTCTGCAGGAGAGGAGAGCCCAGCAGAGGAGGAGCAGAATCCAGCCACAGGCGACACCTCGCTCCAAAATAACCCACTGCATTATTGAATCGCGGTTCCAAATGAAGCACACCTGCAGAAACCATACACTGGGAACATTTTTCAGTACATCTCAATATATGTTACAGTAAGTCAATGGTGCCATTGATCCTGAAGTACTGCATAGTGTATTACAGCCTCAACTAACTCACCCTTAATGGCAAAATAATCACTGCTTAGCAGTTGTTTATAGCTAATAGAACATAATAACTTGAACTGTTCAAAGGATTTTCCATTTGTCATGATGTCGAACTCAGTACTATTTTCTTCACTAAAATGTAACAAAAACTTTACAGCTACAAGAAAGCATTTTTAATGCCTTCCTAACTATTGCACTGACAAAACTCTGTAATGTACAGTTTTACTAAAACTGCATCCTCTGATGCAGTGCTGCCTTTTAGTAGCATTAGCACTTAGGTAATTCTTCCCATTTCTTAAATGTTTCTATTAACACATATGTAAATAGAAGAGCATAATTCTGAAGGAAAAATGGAAATCAACATTTCTTGGTAGATACTGTTCTCTCAACAGACCTTTCTGATGACATTGAGCCGTGCTGGAAGAGACTCTCTTCTACTGTGAAATCCTTGTTTCATGGACTCTGTTTAACCCAGTGCCTTTCATACTGGTGGTGCTTGGCATAATGACGGTGGCAGAGGCCAGACAGAGACATGTACGTATCCATTCCTACATTAGGATGCTTCTTGCAGGTCTGATTCCATGGGAGGAAGGGAATGAAAAGACCTGCGACAGGACATTAGATTTAGATGTCCTGCCTGGTGTACTGGGCCATGTAGAGACGCTATTGTATCATTGACTTCCCGATTAACCTGGGAAAACCCGTGCCCACTACCCAGCTGGGAAAGGATGAAAAACATCTATGTTCTTTTATCCAGAACACCCAATATCTGGAATGCTCTGGATTAAAATCTGTATGATTTTACATTAGTGGTAAGAATGCTATTGATATCCTTAAGATACCTTTATGCACTTGGTGTCTGCATAAGGATGCATCCACATGCCACTAAAGTCAAAGGAAGGAGGCACAGACCTCGCAGCATCCCTGACCTTTCTCTCACATCCACCCTCCTTTCCCCCTCATACATGTACACAGGGTCAGAGGATTTACAAAGCAGGAAAACAAATAGAGTCAGACCAGTTGTTCATACGGGTCACATCCCTGCTTTGACAAGGTACAATTTAACCTCAAGCTGAACCTGAGTTTCATGGACCGTGGAGAACAGTTATGTAACAAGGAGCAGTTAAAAGACAAAGAGACAAAGCTTTTACATAGCAAAGCAAAGGTAAATTATTAAGCTATCTGAAAAATACTGTAAACATACAATATATCTTGAACTGAATATTATAAACCAAAACCTTACCATCACTACTAATGCATTGCTCAGCTCATCCTTACTTGGCATTTTATTGATCATCCTTCTAGTCCAACTCCTTGGAAGGAGGGCAGCGCTGGGGAGCTGCATCCCGAAGGCGGGAGCCCTGCGGGAAGCTTTCCGTGGCCTCGGCAGCTCCGCCGGGCACACAGACCATGTCCTTGTGAATGTCGCACTTCAGGCTCTTCACACTGCTCCTGGTGGCAGCTGTAGTCAAACACACTGCTCAGCCTCCTACCTGTGTGACTGCGTGACGAGCGTTGGAGGCTGTACGCTGAAGACCAACCACCTCAAACACAGAAATGTTAAGCATGGTTTCCTTTTTGTTTTTTTGCCCTTCTCTGCCATTATTCTAAAATTCATTTAGAATTAGACTCTCCTGCAATCTCAGTGCCATCCCACTTCCACCAAAGTGGAATTACATTCACGTTTAGCTGCCTGTGCAGTAAGAGGATCATTCATAATCCAAACTCCAGTCCCAAATCAAAAAGCTGCTATCAGAAACCTGCTTTTATGTCCTTCTCTTCTAGACCCGCTGTGTGCCTTTGCAGCGTGATGCATGATAAAATCGTGTGCTTGCGAAAGAATACAAATTCAGTAAAAGAAATGGTAGTCATAAAACAAAAACAGAGTTACAATGCATGTGGTTCTAAAGACAGACCTAAGTAATTCATTAAATTGTTGTAAAACTCCTCCACTGTAAAACCCGTGGCCAATAAAGAGCACGGTGAGGCTGACAAGGAGCCGTGCCTCTGCAAGACTGTCGGAAGATACGCAGCTCGCAGAGCTTTTTCCCTAAATTTGAATCTCTTACTCATCTGATTCTATTTCAGTAAGTCAAGAGATGACTCACGGAATGTCAGAAGCCAGGCACAACAGAGATACCCAATACCCAGTCATTTGTTTTATATCGGGAACGTTGGCAAATTGAGCTGTATACAAGCTGACGGCTCGCCCTAGTCCTCAGTTCAGCTTTTGACTCTCTTTTTACATTAATCTGTCCTTTTACATTAATCTGTTACACTTTAAATACTTCTTTTTCCCTGTAGTCTTGATGTATAGATGATACAATTGTTAAGGCTAAAACTGTAAAAAAAAATATATGTCTATTGCCCAAATTGTTACTTAAAACCTATTTTTAATTGTTTGAGGAAGTTTCAAACTCCAGTTGAATGAAAACCAACATTTTTTGTGTGTCGGGCCCATTCAAACTTAATAGCAACTACATTTCAGGTGAGAATCCAGCATTTGAGTGTCAGTATCAGTTTTAAGTTCCTGCCAGAAGCGTTAGACCAGTGAAAGGAAGCGCTGAGTTCTCAGCCCTTGTGTGAGCCAGGTCTCTACAGGCATGCGGTGCCTACAACGCAGCATTGGGGTTGGGTTTCTTTTTGTTGGCTGCTTAATCTCACTCATGTGCAACAGTGGCATTTCTGAGCAGTAACCAAAACCCTACGTTAAACAAGACCTGCGGACAGAGCATTATCCAGCAGTGTGACAGATGCACTCGCTGATGGGATGATGCGCTGGTGGTGTCAGCGCAGGCCGCACCGCAGAGCAGGTTCCATGTCGCGCTGCCTGTGGCCTGGCCGAGGGGAGCAGCGACTCCGGGAGTGTGTGCTCTGCGGGACACGTGGCAGGTCCCTGGGAAAGGCAACGGGTGCCTGACATCGGCCCGGCATGGCCTCTGAGGCCTCTTGTCAAATAGATGGTCAGCTATAATCCTGAACCTCCTGAAGCTCCCCCAAAGCAGATCAAAGACTTCAGGGATGAACTCCTTGGATGTTGTCAGTGATTTCTAGCACAAGTCAAAAAATTTAAAATAATCTCTCTGGATGCTGCAATAACCCATTGATCTTTTTCCTATTCTCTTCTCCCCTATCCTGCTAAGCAAGTCCTCACCCGTGGCCTCACCCGTGTGCTGAGCGAATGTGCTGTTTCTGAATTCTCTTCCATGCTGTGGTCTATTCCCAGGAATTATCTCGGCTGTGCTCTTTTATTGTGGGAGGTTTCTGTGTTAGAAAGAGGTGTTTGTACTCTGAGCTTTGCACTAAATGGGAAGCTGCAGAGATCTGTTACTCCGAAGTCTCAGGCCGGCCTCCAAACACTGTCTGCCTACAGGGACCCCAGAATTACCAACAGAGAGCTCAGCATCGTAACCCTTGGCTTCCAGTTTGCACCCCAAGCACTGATCTGATCCCTAACTTTCAGGATGGACTTCAACTTTACAGGTAAATTATTCCTGTTTCCTCTCATCTTGCTTTTATAAGATCAAGAACAAAGGTTGTCTCATCCTTCACCAGAACACCTAAATAAATACCAGTGTGGCCAAAAAGGCAGCCGATTTTATGCATTATCAAAGACTTTGATATGAGTAGAAATGCCTTTCTTTTGAATATATTAACATGTTGTAGCCTGGATGCAGACGGGAGGTTTCCAAAAGTGTCCTTCATCTGGGCGCACTGCAGAGGAGCGGGATAGTTTCGCACGTGTTTTCGCAGCTACCAGCCCTGTTGCTGTCACATACATAACCCCAGGCACCACCACTGCCCTGCGTTGCCTGCCCATTTAAATGCAGACTGAAGGCGGGTCAAGGTCACACGGAAGAATTTCACTGTTCAAATCAACATTTGAGTCCAGGAAACAGTATCTGCTGCATAAAGAAGTCACTGGACGTAGCAGTCAAAGTCAATAAGTGAATCGGGTGGCGGTGGGTGAGGCAGAATCCCCTGCGTTAGCACAAACGGGCCATGAATGGAGGGTGAGTTTCTAATTAAGAGAGGATCGCTATGGAAACCAAAGGTGGTCACACATAATTGAGTGTGAAACCACATGAGGCTTCATGACAGAGGTGTCTGCATATATTATCCAGTACATTTTCTGCTGCTGAAATAGAATTGCATTGTCAGGGCAGCCAATATTTGCTGTATTTTCTGTGCCTTGTTTTTAGCAACCAAAAATGTATCTCTGTGGGCTTCAGCAGAAATCTTAGCTCTTCAGCACCCTCCCCAGAGCCAAGGCAGCAGAAGCTTAGATGAGACTCCCTTACCAGCTACCAAACAACATGGGAGAATGATGCCTCCAACGGCATCTATATGAAACTCAAGACATGAAAGGGTCTCTGGTTTTTCAGTGATACCAGAACAGTCTTGACCACATGTCTCCAAACCCATAACCCCACCAAGCAGGACAGAAGAGCCCCATCAATTCCGCAACAAGGTGGCCAAGTGCTGGGGCAGAGACAGCACTTCGCAAAATGGGAGTGTGACCCTCCTCCAAGTTCCTCAGCATTGTGGCCACACGGGGTATGTTAGTTAAAAATTAGCATGACATTTTATTACCAGTCAGAAGATGGAGAGGCAAGTGACAGTTCTGGAGACTGAATTACTACGTGCAACCAAGAGCAGGCTGGTAGGAGCAGAGGCCCACACTGTGCCAGCTCGGTGACTTACCTGGAGCAACAAGCAGAATGGCTGAAACAATTTATTTAAATTTATGTATGAAGATTATTTACTACCTTAAGTACCTCCTTCTAGACATTTTAGAGCATTATCTTAACTAATTAGCTTATGCGTTATCTATGTAATGAATCATATTATCTGTGTAATGAATCCTAATGAAGATTAAAGGAAAATCTGATTACTACAAATTGTTACTCTGGTGTAAGATTTCTGAGATTTCTGTTAAAACCTTTTCTCGAACATGTAGATACAAAGGAAAGAACAGATCCTTGGCTCACAAGTTCCCATTTCTCTACACCAGCTGCACATTAAAGAAGCAAAGCTGCTTTATCACATCAAACATTCCCCAAGTCTGGAGGAATCCTGCAGTGTCTTTGGGATAGGTTGGCTTCAGAAATGGGCAGAATAAGGACGGTGCTGTAGGCAGCCTTGGCGTATACTTGCCATGGACAGGGACTTACTGTGGTCGCAACTGAGAGAAGCTCTGAGACTATGTTCTGTAAGAATCTCTTGGGCCTTAACTGCCCTTTTCCATATAATTTAATTTACCTTGTGCTGGTAGTGGCTCTTGACGCGCGCTGCGTTTGATAGCTTCTCTCTGTTCAGGGTGGCCATAGACAAGTTGACATAAACTTCACATTATCTCTAATTTGGCAAATCCTTGCCTTTGCGTTGTCTAGAAACTAAAGGCAGTCTGTTCTACACCTTCAAACGAGGCAGTGGTGATAGTGGCCTACAAGCAGCCTCTCTGCATGCCCAAAGGGCCTCTTCACCCCTGTGGAAAGCGCTCGGTGTGCGCGCGGGAAGGCACGGAGGCGGCCGGCAAAAGCACGTCTGGCCGAACGCTCTGTTATCCAGAGATAAGTCAAAGCTCTCCGCCAGCGCTGTGCGGTGAGTCCCGATTTCCCATTAATTACATCTCAATGGGAGCTCTGCATAACGCGGGGTGGTCAAAGCCCTGCGGCCACCGAGGGAGAGCCCAGGATCACAGGCTCCCTCTGCCATGCAGGGAGGACAACTTGGCTCATGCTGATTAATGACAGCAGTTGACAACAGATGTTATTCGTTAATTATTGACATATCCAAAGGGCCTTACGGCTTGACAGAACCCGTAACAGATACGTTATTTACTTTGCTGTACCTCATTGCAGAACATATGGTGGCAGCCTGATGCATTAGAGATTCTTTGTTGTATGGGTTCCTACACTCAATTCCTCACTTAGTTTTCTGTGGCTTCTTGAGGCAACTTTTGGTTGTTTTCCTTTCTTCTATTATTTAATTACCCTCTAGTTCTGAGACAGAAAGCTGGTGAGAGGTGCTGAGGGATCCTTACTGATGTGATTGCCAGTTCACGTTTTATTGAGCTCACTCTTGAAAAAATATCAAGCAGATGATTTAAAAAACAGGTCAGTTAGTCTGACATATTGTTTGAAATTAAAGTATCATTGCAAAATGCCTCAAATCCAATTAACTACTTGAACCTATACCTAGGACTTTGGATGCATGAACTCCATCACTGTATTAAACAAAAACTGACTGATAATTTCAGTTGCTTTAAGATAAACCTCAGAGAACAATTACATTGTAGACTACAAACTATAAATATGCATCTAATGCTTAGATCTGAAAAGCAGAGCCTTAAGCTCAGTGGCTTAAACAGCGCAGTACAAAGGACACCCTGATTTTTTATTTAGACTTAATGTTTAAGAAATAGCCTTGCTTGTGTGGACCAGTGGAGTCTATTTCTCATGACAGCTGTTTGAGTAGTTACCGCTTTGACTTGTAGCTGGTTTGCTGCTGATCTATATTAAATGGCTTAACTGTATTAAAGTAGACTTCTGTATAAGTCTGCATTCCCACCTGGGGACCTGCCTTCCTGAATATTCATTTTCTTATAATCAGTAACACTGAAAAACTTAATATTCATAATTTAGTTTCCTCCTAGAAATGGAGATGGAAAAGCTGTCCCTGAACTTCACGCACAGAACACAGTTAATTCATGGAGGAATTAGCATTTGGAAAAAACAGAGAACCACGTGAGGAGAAAGTCATATAAATCAGATATTTAAAAATGAGTATAAAGCTGCTTAACTCTTTTCTTGTTATCTACTAATCTGTTAATATTTTCCACAAAGTGAAGCTGTACAATGTGCATCTGCAATCTGTCTTACTTTAACTGTGGTTCCAGAGGAAAATATTTTCTGTCTCTGCTCACAAAAGCTGGTGGGATCCCTCAGGAGAAGGCCACAGCATCCCATGGCCACGGCTCTGAACCTGGGCAGTGGGAGAAACAGACCCTTGTTGGACTTCTTGGCTCTCAGCAATTGGAGAACAACAGGCAATACCAAGAATAAAATGAAGTACGAAAATAATCTTAGTAGGAAAATGTACTCAACAGAGTTGAAGCTCCACATGAAGCTGAACAGCTTTCTATAAGAGGGACAACTAAGGTGCAATTGATAAATGACCTAAGGAAATGAAACATAATTAATTATAAGCTAGATATGAGTAAAGATATATAGTCATTATAAAGCTATGCATTTAATAATGACATACATTGCATTGGATAAGGTACATGCATCTGCTGAATAATGTTAAAATATTGGAAAACTTAAAAAAGGTTGATGGTAGCATCAATATTGTTGAACTGGATATAAAAAGAAAATTATTACCATGAGGCTCATAAATGACATGTAATAAAAATCTACCATTATAATGCAGACAAAAAAGAAAAAAGAAACATTTGGAGAATGAGCATGACAAACATGAACACATAAAAACTGTAGTCTATGTTCTAATTTTCTAGAACAATATTAAGTGTGAATTACACTATACTAGTATATCAGTTGTCTATTATTTAAAACTTTGAAATAGAGTAAGTTTACTTACAGTACTTGTTAGTTAGGAGGTCATTTTGAAAGAGCGATGTAGAGTAGTAAACATCTAATTTGTCTAAAATCATAATTTGTTCTTTTGACAAATAATTGTAGAACAAGTTCTCTCTTCATTTTCTTTTTTTGGGGGGAGGAAAACAACAACAAAACAGTAAATCTTGTGCATGTCTTCTCCTGAAGAAAGGACAACTTTAAGCTTATAGCCTGCATCTCTCAGAAGCTAGCACTGGTTATCAGAATTGTTCTAAATATATCCTCTGGATTTGCATGGAAACAACAGCCCACCAAAGGGAAATGCCATGGATTTGCCAGGAGAAATTCAAAATAAGTTATTGTCTATCTCCTGTTAAGGCACCTAACTTACCACAGGTTTTAAGGCTAAGCTACATAAGCTACTGGAATGTGGTGACTACCCTTGTAGGTGCCCCTTGTCTGCTCCCTTGTCTTCTCCTAAGGGAGATGCTGCGCTCCAAAACCTGTCTCAGGTGACAACAAAATACAGAGAAGATAACACTTTGCAGGGTGCTCTCAGGTTGCATGCATGTCCCAGATCTTTAAACTGTCTTTAAAATAGCTTTGTAATTCTCGCTTCTCAAAAAAAATAAAGCAGAGGGAGAGTAAAACAAATTTTCAAGCCATGTCAGCAGCACAGACATGAACACGGCAGACGTCACAGTCTCCTGATCTGCACAGAAACACCAGCTATACTGAAATTGTAAAGCAGAAACACAAATATAAAATTATTATGACATTGAGTTTGGAATAGACTTTATATAACTTAAGTCAGCGTTTTTTTTTCTAAAAGCAGCATGCAAGATATAATTTTGACATTGTTTTCCTTTGTGTTTTCTTCATTATTTATCTAATATACAGGTATAAATGGAAACATTCCAGATTTCCTTCATCAAGTACTACTTCTGATAAGACAAGTTAATGCCTGTAAACATCACTCTAGAAGCTCACTGGAAAAAAAAAAAGCACAAATCACAGATACAATCACAAAACAGCTGAAAAGAACAAATGAGATGTAAACTGCCCTCTTTCAAACATAAAAAGATGTTATTTTTATTTTCTTCTTTGTAAAGTAACATATTTCAACCAGATTACAACAAAATTAACCACAGGATATTAAAAAAAAACCAAGTATTTAGAAAATTATATTTAGACACTTGCTTAAAAATTCTATAATGTAAACAGGAGCATAACAAGTTAAATAATATTACATACAGTTTGTTAATACTTAAGTGAACACTGTGCATATGTGTGCTTTAGAATTGACACTATCTTTCTTAAAGTTGTTTAACAAGAAAAAAAAATCTCCAAAAATCTAAAGGAAATTCAGCTTCTTCAGTTTCCATCAAGTTTGGTCCCACATAAAAAATAAAAATTATTTCCCTATTACTAAGAAAAGAAAATGCAGCCTTTCAGAAATAGATTTTCCACCACATTTGCTTTCCCATATATATATGTTTTAGTTTCTTAAATAATTCACTAGCCTGCTGAAGAGACCAGCTACCACAGCTTAGCTTCTGCTGACAGGGACTCACTCTTGAAAACGTGTTAAACAAACGGATTCCTCCTCCACGGAAGTGCAGGACATTTGTTTGGGCAATAAAGATCTTCTTTTCAGTCCTGTTATTTGCAGCAGTTTCTAAATTTGGACAATTCATTCCTCTCTAAACATCTAAGTTAGATGTAACGGGACCATAAAAGTACAGTTAGTGCAGAATAAGAAATATCATTTCCAGTGTCAGAGCACTGTGTTTTGTTTTTCACGGAGTATGTGAAATACTGAGCAGGGTTAACTCATATTTTAAAATGTTATCTAACAGGCTTCATTTCATATATGAAAATGATTCTTTCAAATACACGATGCTAAGAAACTCCTGAAATGGCTACATATTCATCAAATTAATATTCCCTGATGGGATAAAAAGTGTTGACTTCAATATCCCAACAAAAGAAAATGTGAGGAGACAAATTCCTTACTTTTTCGAGCTGTTTAATCATATTTCCAGAGGTGAGTTTAAGCTCAATCGAAAAATATTCCTGTTTTCAGGGGAGAGGTGTTTCAAGGTGCTTTCACGTTAACCGTGGCCTCTTTTCCCATGTACCTGGGTTTACCACCAAGAGAGCAAAGTGCTGCTCCCAGCATTTGCAAGGGGGGTCCAGGAGCAAACTCTTGCCGAGAAGTGTTTATTTTTCTTTGAAACTGTGGTTCCACGAGGTTTTCATGTTGTCCTCAAGCAGATAACTCTATTTGAATCCACAGCCAGACTGTCTGTCCTCAGTTACAGGGTATAAATCGGGTGGGTTTTCTTCAAACCTTTGAAATGACACCGTTCTGGACCAGCACTGAGAGCTCCCTCCTTGCTCCGAAGCCAAGCAAAAGGAATGCGACGCAGACGAGCCAGTACTAATAACTAATACTGAGAACAACCTATCACTTCTTAAATAACTAATCTGTCCTGACAGGCAGCACCAGGAGTTCACGCGGGGCGCACCGAGGCTCATCCATTATTAGCTTGCTGCTCCGAGTCAGTCCCCCTCATTTGTTAGTAGCTGCTCGTTAATGAGTTTGACAGCTACAATGCAGATATTGCTCTGTATAATAAAACATGATTTTGTAACACAAGTGCACCTTAATGGATAAGGCACAATTTTGAGCCAGTGATCATTTAATACCATTATGGCCTCTCACTAAATACTTACTTATTAACCCAATCACACTGGCTTATGACTTCCAGTAGAATTTGTAAGATGATATAATTTGTTTACAACTATCACGCCAACAATATATTCCCTAAAACAGGACTGTTTTTGAAAGTATTAATCTTCCTAAGAGTATGTGATTTAATGCACATAAGAATTTAAGCCTCTATTACCATGCTATTATGCCGTCTCATACAAACCTTGGAAATTTATTATTACTGAGAAATTTAATGTGATACAAAAGCTAAGTCAATGCAATGCATTCTCTGTAATGAACAGCGGCATCTCTAATCGAGATCCTGAAAAACCATAATCAATATTTAATGAATTAATCACAGAAATCACATCTGCAAAACATGCAAGACATTTTCCTGCTTTTTGTTTCTTAGGAAATTGTTCTGTTTTCATACAATAGGAGGACAGCATTAAAATAAAAAGTAATGCTATTTATATTCACCAATTAATTTGAATAGATGCTCTAGGTGGAATGAGCATCCCTAGAGATTTAAAATGTCTACAGGTAAAACAGAAAGGAAGTAACAGCATGGATATACCCCCCAGAGCCTCACACTGCGCTGTAGTCCTAACCCTGAAGAACAACTCAGGTGATGAAGTGGGCCCGAGTCCTCTATTCTGTGGTTATAGTGATGTTCAAAGCACCATAAAGAACTGGCTGAATTCTTCAACTGATTGTGTAGCAGCCACTGAGCAGATATCTGATATGAGCTAAATGTTAGTACCAAACTAGGTAAGGTTTGTACAAAAATCATAGCTACGGACATGAGATTAAATGATACAGAAGAGAAATTGATACAATCACTCAGTTGATGGAACCACTACTACAATTACAAGTATTTTATAAGAAAAAAATGCAAGCATATTGGGGTTCTTGGGGTAGTTTCTTTAAAATCCTTCCTGATTTTGAGAGTCAAATAAAAGAAGTGCTATTTGAAAAAGTATTTATAATTCTCTGAAATACTGGACATTTTAGAAGGTATTGAACATTGAAAAACACTAGGCGTCTACTTGCTTTCACAGAAGATGAATCTCATTGATCTTCCAAAGTAACCAGGTGAACAAAGCAAGAAAGCTGACCTGGGACTAAAGCCTGGCCTTTCATCACTAGGTTTTAAAGGACGCACAGGTAAGCAGGGAAGGGGACTCGCAGAGCTCTCACCACAGTGTTTTGTACCACAAGGTGCACACTGTTTGCAGTCTGCAGTCAGAGCAGTTTATATACAACTCAGGTAAAGGTAGCAAAAACCAACCTGTATACAACAAACAAGTTTAGTATTTTCGTGTCATCTATATACATATATTAAAAATTACAAGAGTCAAAATGATCATGAATGAAATAATTTTAAGATTCAAATAAGGAGATGAGAAAAATTCTTTCTAAACAACTATAAAAAGAACAAGTTTAAATTTAGTCTACACATGCTAAATTAGCTTTCTTACCAATTTTCAACTTTCTGAATACAGATGAATACTTTAACTTGTGAGCTATTTCCTGAATATTAACGCAGCTTCATGTGACAAACAGATGAGTCACGAAGGATTGCACAGCTTCTTCTTTCAGACTCACTTGCAATTCAGTGTTAAAAGACGTGTTATTTTTCTGCTGGCCAAGTCTCTCAGCCATGGTGAGATGTAACTTGAGAATCTTTTCAAAAGCACAGACAGGCTTTACCTGCGAGCTGCGTGCTCTCTCTTCTCCCCCAGATAAAGGTCCTCAACACAAGCCTCTAGCAGTAACTCATCCTTTGCACAAACTCCAGCAGCTGGCTCCCACGTTCCCGTGCGGATTCCTTGCTCCCCTTTGCCACGTCCTGCTGTGGAGTGCAATACATACGCCTCGCTTTTTAGTGTTAGGAATGCAAGATTTGTGGCTCAGACTTGCGTGCGAGCCCACGAACACGATTCACTTGGCGGGCCGGATCTGTCCCCGCTTGAGGGAGCCGCTTCCCGAGCGAGCGATTCGGGAGCGCTCCGCAGGCTTGCGGAGCGGCAGCTCCGGCTGTGGGAACTTAATAAAGCACGGAGATACAAAGTGCGTTACTAATAATGAGCTTGTTCTTCTGCAGGGAAGTATTAGAACTTCAGTATCTATCGATGTGAGAATTTAATATAACAAATGGACAATAAAATGACAAGATACACCAATTTAAGTCAGATTATCCAAAGAACTTCTGCAAAGGAAGATGTTCTTGCACAAAGGAAAAACAGAATACATTTGATAGAAAATTTGAATGTACATTGCTTAAACTTAATAAAGAAAAGAAGATAGCTAATATATAATTAACTGCCTACGGCAGTGCAACTAATGGATACTGAACTGGATTCCAGTTAATCCATGTCAGAACTTCCATCACTTAATAATAACTCTTGCTAATTTTTTTAGTTACTCACAATAGTACCATTAAGAATTACTTTTCAGTAAGTGGTGATGGGTAACAGGCACTTCCATTTCAGGTGATCTTGAAATAATACCATGGGAGCGGTTTATGAAATAGGAATTCCAAGCTGCCCTTTTATGATGGGGGACTGTTTTGTAATGCCAGCAACAAATCAATGGCAATATATAACTCAAGATGTGAAAATGCTGTTTTGTACTATGTTAACTTTGTGAATCCCAGTGGCAATCCACAGAAACAAATAATATTGCACCCAGCCTTACTTCAGCAAGGCTGAAACATCACTAAAGAATTATTACATTCTCTGAGATTTTATACAATTACTTTCCACAAATGAAAGCTATTGGGAATATCTAACTACGAACATACAAAAGCTCTTTTTGCCACCAGTACTGCTTTTTCCCTTGTCATTTACTTTGTCAAGTTTATTTACAAACTTTTGAGTGTATCAGAGGTTTACAATTAAAAAAAAAAAAAAGAAAAAAAATCACGTCTTTTTCTATTTACAAAAGGTAATAAATTAGTGAGGTTCTTTTAAGCACATCTTTCTGACATATTAAGTAGTGATAATCATAGCTGTTCTTCTAAAGAAAAAATTATCTTGACATGATGCCCATGTCTCTAGAGTAGAAAAAATTAAATGTAGAAGGGGAGACACTACAACGCAAACAAGGAATTCACAGAGCAGAACAACTCGAGAAGAGCAAGGCAAGCGCGCACGTGCGACGCAGCCGGCCGAAACACGGGAAACGCTGTCAGTGCTGGCTCGAGCCCAGGGCCTACCCACTGTTTTGAGAAAGCTGTTACCACTTCCCGAAGCATTTAACCAGGAGACAACCCCCAGCAACGAGCGTCTTTCCTCAGGACTTCAATGGATGCCGCTGGGAGCTTCTGGCACGGCCTAGGTCTCCGAGGCAGGCGCCGTCGGCGGTGCCGTGTTCCCGGGCCCCAGGTGTTCCCGGTGCCGTGTCCGGCGTCACAGATCTCCGCTCTGCGGCTCCAGGCTCCGGGGCTCTCTCGGGTGGCCGCGGGACAGCTTGGGGAAGCGCGGGGCCACTCTCGGGCGGCTGCTTTTGCTCACGGGCTCTCCGGAAGGTTGGATATCACTAGGAGAAACAGAAACAGAGCTGGAAATGGCTAGGGCATCTCACATGCGAGTTGTTCGCATATGAGAAAGCAGATGTTATGGGAGCCTGGCACGCGACCGCAGGGTGCAGCACGTCTGTAACCACACAGAAGGGCACCCCTGCTGCTGCCGCCACCGGGGCCAGTCACAAACGGGCTCTTCCGAAGACGCTAGCAGCGTGGTGGGTACTTTATGGAAGACCGCAAATCACGAGATAAAAGCGTATCTCTATGGGCTGGAGTTCAGAAATGGTGGATAAGCATTTTGAAGTGATAGGAGTACAAGCAAAATAGACACGAGCTCGGATGATGCTCTACTTAACAATCCTCTAATTATGATGGATGTATCATTGCATGATGAAGTACATTAGTAATACATCCCTGGTGGGAATCCTCCAGTCCCTGCGGCCCACAACAGACTAGTTGTACATGAACGAGCCATTTGGCAAAGGCCCAGAGAAGAAGTACATTAAATTCAACAACAAGCAGTAACAGAAAATTGCAGCTTACCTAGGTGACATTCAGAGGCTATAGACTCCTCGGGAAACTACAGTATAAAGGGATAGTGTTGTACTTTTTCCATTCTTGCAGAGGATTCTGCATAGTTTTAAACTGCTTACATACAGATTAATAAATATAACTAAACTTTGCATTTTGCAGCCCAGCGAGGCAGTAACAAGATTACACAGCATACAATGTCAGGCTTACTTTTATATGTAGAGAAACTTAGGAGTCCTATCTCCAGAGTGGGTTAACAAGTCAATGAGAGATGCCCATCTGCAGTGCTCGCCAGATTAAATAAATACAGATATATTTGAAAACAAGTAATTAATTTACTCCCCATAGTTCTCTTTTTCCCCTGTAGTGACTTTCTGCGCAGCTCAGGGCCCCATCCAAGGCCCCAGCAAATCCAGGTCTGTTCCAGAGCGGGTTGAGCACCCACGCAGGAGACGTGGGCAAAGCACTGGCCTTTTCCAAGGGGAAAATTCCCTTTGAGGAATCAGGGAAGTGCTGCAAGACACGGCAGCTGTATCACTGGTAACCATTCACTTTGTAATTTCAGTGTGCACGCTTACTGCTATTCACTAAAATAAAAGAAATCCAGCACAGAGAAAAATGCATGCCCAATTCAAATGTTAAATGTTACCAGAAAATATTTTTAATGGCAGTGTATATTACTGAACAGCCCAAATAAACCTTGATTTAGAAAAAGCCTCTAATTTCACTGTACTTCCTAGGTAAGTAGCAAGTCTTTACGTGACAAAACTGCATAGAATATCTGTGATACACATCTTCCTCTTGTAGAGCTACAACATTGGAGTTTCATCACTTCATTTGCCTGTCAATAAAATCAAAACAGTAAAAACTAATATAGTATGTTATTAATTCTTGGTAGCCAAAGACATTAGACTTTCATCGTAACCACTCTGCTCCCAGGAATTTCTGTTTGGAAACCCACCCCTTTCTCCAGCTTGCCTCGGATGCTCTCCCTGCTCTGGGATGGGGAGCCGGTCGCTGCCAGGTGTGCAGCAGTCCATGCTCTAGGTTCATGCCGCCAAAGTGCAGCGTTAGGCGCAGTCCTAACAACCTGGGACAGCTTTAGTGAGAGCCCATTTTTATACACAAGCTCCTCCTGCTGGCACGTCCATGAAACGACACTAGTGCCAGCCCAACGTGCAGTGACTCCCGCTTCTGGAGGGGAAATTCCTTGAAAGGAGAAAGGCACAAAACGCGCAACACGAATTCTCTTAAATGAAGAGACAGGCATCAATACAAGTCTGTTTTGACAGAAATAAGAGCTAATAAGGTGGTTTTCGGATGGTTACGTGAGCACCAATATGTGTGAACGAAGGACAAAAAAATCTAAGTGTTCTGATTTACGTGATGGTGCTACAAAACCACAGATATCTAATAAATAAAATCCAATATCTAT